>JAMJFZ010003207.1:895000-936318 GCA_026225945.1 Cricetomys ansorgei
TATTTTTGTGATATATGGTTTGTGTTTAAATTTACCTGCAAGGTGAGAAATAGGAGTAAAATATCTAAAGTAAATGAGACCTACCTGATGGTATGAAATACCACTTTGCTTTTAACATTAAAGAATAAGCTTGTAAGAAAATTTTATATTTATTGGTTTGATGGTTTGTTTCTTGAATTAGAACCTGGTTATGCTTATGCTTGGTCTCTTATTAACACAGGGTAGCATCCATATAAAACCATTGTGCTTACCGCTTGCCCTCCAAGTCACTCTCACACAAAAACTTTTCTAGTTGAAGCACAACCGCATATCTCCTTGTATAATTAAACTGAATATCATGTTCCTACTTGAGAGAATTTAATGCTGAAATCTCAGCCATTTTATTTATGAGGCAGTTGCCTGTGAAATATGCATAGGCATTTGAAATTAGCAATAATGAATAGAATATATACATATTTAAAAAAATACATGGATCATTTCCTGTCATTTCTTGTAGTTAAAGCAGAGTAGGACAGCCACAGCCTCCTACAGCTGCCATTATCATTCCAAATTTCTCTTTTATTGCCCATCAAACATGTATAGATTTAATGACCTGGAGAGAGATCAGTGAAATTCTTCACAGTGCTGCATGTTTATTAATGGGCCTCCTGTTCATTGTGATGTGATAGTGTTAGGAATATGCCAGTGATATGGCAGGCGGCAATTAAGAGTTTCTTTCGTTCTGAAAGAAAGGAAATTAGCCACTGATCAGTGACAGAGACAACTCAACATCCTGGTAAGTGCATTCAGAAAGGAGAAAAAAAAAAAAAAAAGAGCCACAAAGGGACAAGAAGAACAGAAAATTTTGATTGAATTTTCCCTGTTGTAGGACATGACAAGGAAGGACAATAGTAATATGAGAAGAAGAAATCATGGAAAATAATGAGATGGAAAAGACTTTTAAAATGGCCGGGATCGAAGTCTTTGTAAGGACTCCGTGTCTTTACAAGGAGATTTTCAGTTCAGTTAATTCAGTGTATTTCAAGATCAAGAACAGCTTCTGAGGTCTGGGCTTGTGCCATACATGATGATATGGGTTCCATCCCCAGGACCCAGGGTGGTGGCACATGGTGGCATAGACCTGGCCTAGAATCCCAGCATTTGGATGGTAGAGGTAGGAAGATCAGTTCAAGGCCATCTTTGGCTACACTGTGGATTTGAGCCACGCCCTCCCCCAACTTCTACTTGTTATTTCAATTAGTGTATAAAAGTCTTTGAGGAGGTCCCCAAGTAATTACTGCTTAACTCCTGTCCTCCAACAGAACAAGAAATCGTAGGCAAGAGTTTACTGAGAGCTGGGGCAAGCGGTCTGTCATCTGATTCAGGCAGGCAACAAGCATTTGTTGGGGAGCTGCACAGACTGTTTACTAAGCATGGTGGAAAAATATGAAAAGAGGAAGAAGCACACTAGGTCTTCCTGCTGAGTTTTTCATGAAGGTAAGAACACCACACATTTTCTTAAAGTATGGTTTGATGTCAGTCAGTGAGAGGGGAGTGAAAGGTCTTTCTCTAGCTTATCTCATTTTCATTGTTTAACAGGTATTAATTAAGTGCCTGATATAAGGCAGGAACTATTTTACATGCTGGGAATATATATCAGAGAGTCTGCACATAGTGCTTTAACAGCAGTTTCTTTCATTATGTAATCACCTTTTGATTTGCTAATTTACATACCTTAAATTCACAGGTAGAAATCCTAACTTCTAGTATCACAGATGACTGAACTTGGAGATAGGAGCTTAATAGACGCTGTTAATGTTAATATATTCTTTAGGATAGTCCTTTACACAGTGTGACAAGTTTCCTTGTGAAAATGTGAGAAATGAAGGTATAGGTGTACACAAATGATAGGCCACGTGAACTTGTAGGAAAAAATACAGAGTACGGTATCTAGAGATGTAGAGGTCAGAAGAAACATCCATGATGATATCACAGCCTTGAACTTGTAGCCTTCAGAACTGGGGGAAAATAAGTTGTTTTAAGCCATTATTAGGGTAATCTCAGAAAAGAAATACAAGTTTAAAACATGGAAACTGAGATTCTATTTAAAAATGAAATATGTTCAAAGAGTAACATAACAGATCCAAGTTTATGCAACTAGGGAGTAGTTTTCAGAATATGAAAAAAATCTTTATAATCATTAAAAACCTTGGCAACAAGTGCATATACTTCACAATACTTAAAAAACAACCCTGAAATTATATGTGAGTGGTCAAGAAATGCCAAAAAAACAATTAGGGAACTGTAAAACTCCATGGAAAAGTAAATGTTTTAGAATGAAATTCAGATCTCAGTCTCATACTTGATGGAACACACATAGATCTGGTTCTGAGGAGTAAGCCAAAGATGCTTAATGGATGAGTAACACTCTACATCAGATGTGGACAAGAGGACTTGGGTGTCTGTATGAGGGACATGGCCCATTTGAGGAGGAAAGGTGGGATCCATTGGTTTTAGATGAGACCGTAGGGAAGACATAGGACAAGATTTTTGGAGAGATTTAGTTTCAAGGAGTAGTTGCCAAACCATATAGGAAAATAGTCTCTGAGGACTGTATGGGGTCATTGTTGAGCAGGATGGTATTTGTTCTGCTTTACCTTTGTCATACTATGTGCTTCAGTTACTTTCTTGTGACTGCGATAAAATGTATGGCAAAAACAACTTAACGAAGAAGGAAGAAAGAGCAATGAGGGCTCACAGTTTAAGGGTACAGAAGTCATTGTGGTAGGAAATGGAGGTGGCAGGCAGATTGCAGCCATAGTCAGGAAACAGAGAGTGGTAAATGTGTGTGCTCAGCTTGCTTTCTCCTTTATATTCATCCAGAACCCTAATTGGGGTGGGGGTCTTCTCCTCTCCACTAACCCAGTCTAGAAACGTTTTCACGGGTATGCCTACAGTAGGTTGGTATTCTAGGTGATTCTAGATCCTTTCAGGTTGACAATCAATATTAACTTTGATACCATGAGCAAATGTTTTAGATTTGGGTATTGATTTATAGTGTAAACTTAAAGTGTTAAATGAAATGTTACATTCACTAGGGAAAACTCCTTGATGTCGACTTTAACCTACTTGCCTTTAACTCGAAGAGGATTTAATCATGATCTTTAAACTCTCACTGGGATGCTGATAATGGGAAAGTCTTTAAATGAAAACATTTGGAATTTCTACTGTTGGTGCTTTATTAGCATACCTTTTATTCTAACATCATTACGTGGTCTTATTGTAGAATTTATGAAATACTATAGTAGACAACATTTGAAAAACAAAATTGATTGGGAAATGGAACAAAAGCTGATTTTCAGCTGTGTTTATTGTATGGTTTTGGATTTGTCTTAATCTGATCCAAATCAAAGTCTTCTTGGGGCAATGCTTAACTGCTCAGTGAGACTTTTTAGGAAGAACTGTGTTTGATACTGGGGAATGTCCTTGGAGAGGTAGAAATGGTACTGTTCTGACAGAAGGTAGCTCTTCTCTTCAGCATTATAGCTACGCTCCATTTGATCATATGATTAATTGTCAAACCTAATGGATGGAGGAAGCTGTACTGGGGTGGGAAACTTTTCCCCATGTCTCTTTGTTTTCAGAATAAAGAATTCCTCACCCACTGACTTTCTAGGAAGGTGGGTTTCAAACTGGGCATGTCACCTCTATCATTTCTGGGAGAAGTCAGGAGATGTAGAGGACTTCTCTGGTCCTCTGTGGGTGGGTATTACCCATTCATTGCCATCACTAGGCTGCTGAGTTGTTGGTGATATTTTGATTTTACTCCTACTGTTTCTTTGTTTTATTGACATGATTATTGAATTTGAGAGCACTATGCAGGAAGAAGCATTCCACTTTTTTGAGCTCTCAGACATGACGGCAGGTACCAGAAACAAGGCCCTATGCCACATCACTGTGTTACGGATACCAATCATGATGCTGTTCAATTGTGTGGTTTCTTTTGGTCAAGATAGGCAGCACTGGAGTAAAAATCTTGTGATCTTAACAATGCACCCCTAACTTCATTGGATTTCAAGAAGATATCATGTACAGTCAGCAATCCATTGTTCTCCATGATGAGGCAATATCTGGCTCTAAAACAGTATAATGTTGTGGTGCTCTGAGCTCCCTACCCTCCCCATGAAGTCACGATAAAAGCAGGCTATGGAATAATGGTAATGACCAACTTGTGCAGCACTTCTTACATGCTGAACACTGCCAATGCATCTGTACCTCACTTCTCATGGCAAATCTAAGACATAGGAGAAGTTCTTTTTCCAGAAGAGTTTATTACAACGTACAACAGATTCCAAGGTGCTATGGAAGGGAATCTCAGTGTTTGGAAAGAATGAGATAGTGGTCACCATCATCTCAGGGTGGTTAACGAATAGCTTACTTTTTGCCAGCTTTCTTAATTCCACCTATAGAAAAGGTCTTTCTCTTGGCTTTTGTTTTTTAGTTCCTCTGGTTTCTTTTGCTCCTCTTTTTTCTGCCCAAAGCCTGATCTTTGTCAACCATCTTCTTGGGCTGCTTCCTGGGCTGTTCCAAGGGCTTCTTCTTGTCCCCTTTGTGCCCTGACATGGTATCTATCACTCCTTCCCCAGACCCTGATCCTTGATCAAGTTTTCAGGTGAGAAAACACAATTAATTTATGGTACAGCTGGTTAACTTGACTCCAGAGTCTACACTGTTACACATGATGCTATACTGTTGCTAATAATATAATGATAGGAATAAACAAGTAAACAGATGTCCAGCAACTTTCTGAATTTCCCCACTATGATGCTAGTGATTTATACTTTGAAATATCATGTATCAAATTCCCCAAGTCTACCTCTTTCCTTCCTTCCTTTCCCCTTCTTCCTTTGGAAGTCTATACAAATTTTCCCTTAACTTTGTTTTAATCTGGGCTACGAAACAAAGCTGTAAACTTGGTAGTCTATGTACAACAAGATTTCATTTGAAACAATTCTGGTGGCTTGCAAGCCCAAGGTCAAGGCAGAATGAGTGCTTGTTGAGGACCCATTTTCTATCTAGCTCAGCACCTTCTTGCTATATGCTCACAGGTAAGAAGGAGTGAAGAGTAATGGTTTTCTCTTGGTCCTGTTTCATAAAGACACTAATCCCTCTCATGCAGGCTTCTCCCTGTCAATCACTACTCATATCTCCACCTCCTAATACCATCACTTTTGGTGATTTCGGCCATTAGAACCTTAATAGACATCTAAGTGTATTCTTAGTTTGACTGTTGGATGATTTAACTGTAGAGCTGAGTAAAGACTTGAGTTTCAACATCAAGTATACATATTATAAATATTTAATATTAAGGACTATTTAGGTGGAAGGAAAATATGCTACATTCCGACTGCAAAGCCAAAAGAGAACTGTATGATTTGCAAGTGTCTTGAGATCTTTACAACACTTTTAATTTCACATAAACGAAACCAGAGAAGTCTCCTACTTTCTAAGCCTATCACCAAACAACTTTCTTTCCAACACAACAAGCGATCTTTCAAGTGGTATCTTCAGGATTTAGGATCTTTTAAAAAAAATGGAGGTTTTTTAAAAAATTTGTTTTGCTTTTGTTTTTGATTTGTCTGTTTTGATTTGATAATATTGAGTTAAAATACAGTTATTCCCTTTGTAGACCAAAATTGCAGCAACCACAGTGGGTTTTAATTATTAAAAGCTAATCTGGACTAAAGTTGGTGGAGTTTTATACTCATCAGTTCCATCCATCGTGTATACCCGGGGAGCATTTGTCTACCCTAGTCTATTTCACCTATGGTAGTTGAATCAAACGAGGCTGGCCTCAACGAAAATATACTCTCAGCTTTTTTTGTTGAATAACAAAATTCTTGTGGCAAAGATCTTCTACATTTTGATTGAATTTCTGTTGTACCCAAAGTGTAGTACTTCTTTGGTTTGTTCAGGAAGTATTAAGTTGTAATAACATCCTCCAAAAGAAAACCATATTTTATATGGGAACCAATCCTCAATTAGCCAAGTGCTAGGCTCAGAACAGATTTGGGAAAGGAGATAAGGAGAAGGAAAAGATAGAGAAATACAGTTGGCATTTATGGAACCTGACATGGTTTTCAAGTAACTGCTACGGCTGTTGCCTCCTGGACCCCATTGGTCCCACAAAATGTGGTCCTAGTCCTACAGTCTTGGATTTGTGTTTCGGCCGTGTGGTCCGGAGTCTTAGTGTTTCTATACACTCTCCTTTTTTTTTTTTTACCTGCAGATTATTTAAATAATTGTGTTAATCATTGTTATTATTTCACAAGTCCTATTTTCAGGTTCCAAATGTTATCCAGATGTGTGATGTTGAGATTTTCGTCAGCGCTGTCTCAGCAGTTGTCTGCTGTGCAGTGAGCAGCCTAGTGGATTAACGTGCTGGCCCAGCCATTTGCTGTGCAAATATAATCAAATCTATTAATGCCTTCGTAGATCACGTTTATTTTTTCTTTATGGAAAGCAGTTCAGCAGCAACTGTACAAGGGAGCAAAGAGTTTGGCTTCTGGTGGGTATAGATGGTGTGTGTGTGTGTGTAGGGGGGGTTGGGGACGTTTTCCCTTCAATTGTCCCACAAATCACTGGCAGCTTTTTTTTTTTTTTTTTTTTGTTTAGCAATAAACTCTTGAGCTGAAACTTGGGCCGAATGTAATTTTCTTTGGGGTGAGATAAGAACGTGCAGGCAAATTAGTTGTTTAAGAAGGAAGATGCATAAAAATATTTTTTTCAGTGCAGTTTCTATCTGGAGTCTCAGAGGATGCTAGGCGCTAATAATTGCCATCGAGATTGTCTGTCTTATCTAAGATAACTCTAAAATCAGAATTAAAAAAAAAAATTAACCAAATTATGAGAGGCAGTTTCTTATTTGCATTTCTCTATGTGGAGTTGTATTTCTTTTTAAGATTGTTTTGGGTCCAAGTTTTGCTGACATTTATGTAAAAATAAAGCAGAAAAAAAAGATAAGTTTTTAGACAGAGGGAATTGATGTAACAAAATCCAGAGTATTCTGTTGGTTTTCCATGCCATAGCAATAGATTTCCACCAGAGGACAGTAAAAGGCAAGCGAAGGAGAAGGCTTTCTGCTCATCAAGCACTCAACACTAGCGCTTGGAAAGGCTTTATTTCAAAGGCTAGGAAGGGGTGTCCGAGGTTTCATGGAAGAGTGAAGCAACATAAAGAATGTTACCTTCGAAGAAACGAAAACGTGACAAAAAATATGTTTGAAGAAATGTCATAGTAGCCAACGTTCTATTGCTCCTGTGATCTGAGTGTGATCACTGGACTTTTGAATGTTAGGCTTGGGCATGAATCCTTGCTCCCTCCTTCCGGATGCTTTCTGCAGTGCTAGCCAGCAACTCCTTGCTTCGACACATTGTACTACTTACTTCTCAAACATAGTTGTCACACTGTTTATTATTTTTTCGTGTTTATACCATTTTGTTTTACTATCTTGCAAGCTTTTCCACGACAGTAATCTTTTCTCAGACATGTAAAAGTTTCATATATATATGTACATATATGTATGTGTATATATATGTATGTATGTATATATGTATGTATGTGTATATAATATATATACTACATATATATTATATATATTACACATATATATTATATATATATGTATATACACACACAGCCTATGACCATCACACAGCTACTTAGGGAATTGGAAGGGAGTAGTAGATTGCTTCAGCTCTAGATTTTCAGGTAGGCTTGTGATAACATAGCGACACCTAAGGGGAAAAAAAGCATATTTATGTAATGTGTACAACATGATTTCTTTTTGTGTTCATGATAAAAATCTGCAACATTTGGATGCTGCTCAACCAGACCATTGTTTGCAGCTAAAAATAGTTTGATTGTGAAGCATATCTGTGGGTCAACGTGTAGTTTGTTTTCCTTCTTATTACTTCCAAAGTATACTATTTTTGCAACTGTGCCCTTCTCACCATTGGAGAACTTAATATAGAAACTTCTGAAAGCTCTATTTCCTTCCATATAGTTAATCAGAAGTCTTGCACTTTAATTCTGTCTGGTTATTATTTAACTTCAGGTCAAATCCAGAAGTGTCTTTAGACGTAAACTGCAGGAACAAATAGATTACTGTCACTTTAACTATGTCTAATGTTCCTGTATAAAATTGAGTCTGATGTCAGAGCTTCTGAATTGATGGGTGTTAGTCTGCAAGCACTGAATTCTGGCCCTCAATTCTCAAGTTGTCAGACTATTTCACAGACCTGCTGCAGGATGCAAGGCCATCAAATATTACTCAGACATGGATCATTATGTTATTTTCTTCCAGCACGCATTCAGCACTTTTCCTTTACGAAGGACGTTTGAGGTTTTCCTTGCTTTGTGTATTTGGAAATCCTATAGAACAGGCAAGACCCCACTCTGGAAACCACAGCACTCTCAGCTTTGGCATCCACCTCTTTCATGGTAGGTGGCGCAAATCTGTGCCTTTGAACGCACGGCCCCAGTGGGAACTCTATTATCTGCTAAGTATTTCTGGAAATGTTTATACAGAACATGGAGCACAGCAGGTTGCCCCCAGCCCTACCTGACAGCTAAGCTTTGAAATGGCAAATGCATAGACCTCCTAAGTTCCCCGACTTGGTCCCTGCTGTTGACATTTTCAAAGTTAACATATAAAATGATTCCACTGAAATAATATTTTTGAAGATTATACTGCCCAAACTTTATCAAGGTGTACAATTAACTCTAAGATGACATCTGACTTAGAGAGGCAGTTGGGATTTAAAATACAAATGATAGATTATGTTCAAAGTCATCCTGTTATAATATCTAGAGTATATTATTCAGCTCCTTTGTTTGGGTGAGACTACTTTCTAATGTCTTTAAACATTCTGTCCTATTAGAGCAGCAATTCTCAACCTATGGGTTGCAACCCCTTTTGGGGTCAAACAACCCTTTCACAGGAGTCACCTAAGACCATCGGCATATCAGATATTTATGTTACAATTTATAACAGTTACAAAATTACAGTTATGAAGGAGCAATGAAAATAATTTTATGGTTGAGAGTCACCACAACATGAATTGTATTAAAGGGTTGCAGCATTGGCAAGGTTGAGAACCACTGCCTTAGAGTAATATGTGTAGCACTTCTGAGCTCTTCAGTAGAATGGCACCCGTACTTCAAAGGTAGGGAAATCAAGGATTACAAAAGATATTGTAAATACTCCAGAGATCAAGAATGTAGATATTTTAAGGGCGTTTCCTTCAGCAGTATTAGGAACTCCTTCTAAGTATGATAACTGAGACTGACGTTGAGTGGTGTCTGATGACGTCACACCATCTTGACTCCATAGAGAACCACACAGGAGCTGCCCAGCTGATATACATAGCTGCAGGATGGCCAAGTCAGAGCCAGCAACACTGCTTAAAATTGCCTATTTTCTTGAAAGGCAGTGGATGTGTTTAGAGAAGCTTGATAGATGTTAAAGGAAATCTGTTTCTGAGGGAGAGTTTATATTGGAAATGGCAGCATAAGGAATAAATATGGACTTCGAGACAGTGTCTTTCAATGTTTGCCCCAAGAAATAAAAAGTGATGAGCTGACCAAGCAAAGCTACAGGTCTCTAGTGGTCATGGAAGAGTGTTTGCTTTAGGTTTTTAAGAATAAAACCATTTTAAGAGCAGGTTTAGGTTCACAAAATTTGAGAGCAAAATGAAGAGATTTTTCTTTCACATCCTGTCTCTACACATATATAGCCTTCCTATTATGGATATGGGCACTTTCCATAAAGCTTGGTGCATGTTTTCTTTCTTTCTTTCTTTCTTTCTTTCTTTCTTTCTTTCTTTTCTTTCTTTCTTTCTTTCTTTCTTTCTTTCTTTCTTTTCTTTTCTTTTTTCTTTTTTTACAGTGAAGGCATTTAATTTGACACACCAGTATTGTCAAACCATATTTATATTGAATTCACATTAGCAGTTTGTTTGAGTTTGATATACACTCGCCTTTACTGTAGAATAGTTCCACTGTACTGAACATCATCTGTGCTTTGTCAGTTCACCCATCTCCCATCTTTTTCGCTGCCCTCATAGTTTTGTCTTTTCCAGAATACCATGTAGTTGGAATCATAGAGTATGTTGTCATTTTAAATGGGTCTATACTTAAGATTCCTCCACAGCTTTTTTATGATGTAGTATTTCATTTAGCACTGGATAGTATTTCGTTATAGTTTATTCACCAACAGGGCACTTCATTTGCCTCCAAGTTATGGTAACTGTGATAAAAGGTGTGCACCCATGTGCAGATTTGTGAATGGACAAAATGTCCCAGCTCCTTTGGATAGATAGGAAGGAGTACAATTACTGATAAGAATGTTGGTTTATTTCATATTTAATGGTAACTGTGATAATGTCCAAGAACAAGAGCACAGTCTCAGTCTGGTTAAGAATACACTTTCTGTTAATTTCAACTTAAGCAAATGTTTATCATACCTATCACAGTCAAAATTTTATACATGTACTTATGATCATATGTAGTACCTATTATAGACAAAGATATACAGAGGTGGAAACAGAGGCCAAACAAGAGAGACAAATGGATGTTGGAGGAGATGGGGATATTTTATCACAAAAGACATCTTGGGTATTGTGATGGAGACTTGAGCGGGTACCCAAGCAGCGTGAAATTGCACTTGCTTTCCTCTGGAGAGCAGTCTGTCCTGACAGAAAGGGATGTTGCAGTTTACATAGCCTCTGGGTTCTGTTCAGTCACGCTAGACCCAGAAGCTTGGTCTCAAGTCATGATCTCAAACCTCGGCCTCCACTGCAGCTACCCCTCTCCCTGTACTTAACAAGAAATCATGTGATTCTTGCTATAGCTCACATGCCTTGGTATTACCTTAACCACACTGGTCTAGTTTTGCTCTTGTTTGTGAGTCACACTGAAGAGACTGCCATTGGAAGCATTTCTTGCAAACAGTGTCCAAACAATGTGGAATAATGGTGAGGTCCTGAGAAAAGAGGAAACACTTGGTTTTCTCACACTGTTGTGATGGTGATGGGGAGCCAGGCAGTTCATGGGGAGCCTGGGATCTAAGTTTTTAAAGTACAGTTCCAAAGGGAGCAATCTGTGAAGGAATGTCCTATACTTTAAGATTTTTCCTTTGTTATACTCTCAAGGAGTTTTTAAAATGATACTTTGGTTGAACTTTGCTTTCTGTATAGGTCAAGTAGTACTTCTTATGTGAATAACGTTATTATTATTATATTTTTGGTTTGTTTATACTAAATGTACAAAATAAGGGGTTTCATTATTGCATTTTCATGCATGCATGCAATGTACTTTATCATATTTACCTTTAGTCTCTTTCTTATTTACTCTCCCCCTCCAATTCATACTCCTCCCCATTCCTAATAGTCATCCTTTTTACTTTTAATATCTTTTCACTTTCTAAATTCTACATCTGAGAGGACACATACTTGTAATACATGCAATGTTTGTCTGTGTGAGACTGGCTTGGCTTCCTCAGCATGCTAAACTCTAGTTCCAGTGAGTCTTTTTAAGCATTAGGAAGGTCTACTATTTCCCTAGATAGCTTTCCTGTGGAATGTTGATGTATTATTCTTCACTCAGGAGATACTCTTAAAAGAATTCTATTTAGACAGGATCTCACTATATATCACAGGCTGGTTTCCAGCTCACTCTGTAGCCCATGGCAGCCTCAATTTTTCAATCTTTCTGCTCTGGCCTCCAGAGTTCTGGGATTATAGGTATATGCCACTATTCCTGAAAATATGCACATCAGTAGTTGTTTTGAGTAAAGTTGTCCATCCTAGAGAGTATAAAGCATAGATGTTGCCAGATATGTATACTTTTTGCTTAAGTGTTATGTTTTTATCTGTGATAACACTTATGGGGATTAATGAGATGTAAAATATTCAATATCACCAAACATGAAAGGAACACTATATACAAGGGTCATCTTCAAAAAATCTATTAACTGGCATATTAGTCAATATTATTATGTTGCACCAGCACAAGAGTTCTACAGAGAGAAAGAAACAACACATGCATATGTATTGGATAAAGACATAGAGAGTGGGAAAGGACATTAAAGTAAAGAGGATGACTATTAGGAATGGGGAGGGGGAAGAATTGGATGGGAAGAGTC
The DNA here is from genome assembly GCA_026225945.1 of Cricetomys ansorgei. Classification (NCBI taxonomy): domain Eukaryota; kingdom Metazoa; phylum Chordata; class Mammalia; order Rodentia; family Nesomyidae; genus Cricetomys; species Cricetomys ansorgei. Next base: position 907,185 of record JAMJFZ010003207.1, read on the forward strand.
AATAAGAAAGAGAGTAAAGGTAAATATGACAAAGTACATAAAAACATAAAGACATATCAGATAAGAAGACATTTATTATGGAAACTGGCTCATGATAGATGCTGAAATATCTAATGATGTTATCTATAAGGTGGGGGAATACACACAGCTAGTGATAGAATTCAGCTTGAGTCTGAAGGCCCAAGGAGAGGCAGCACTGACAACATGACTTAAAAACAATACAGACAATTTTTTAAAACAATAATTTTCTTACTGTCTTCAGTATAGACTATCAACTTCTTTATAATAGAGTTTTCAAGCTTAAGCTTAACGAATACAGGTCATGCTGTATTCAACTTGTTTGGGAAAATTAAGATGTATTCTCTGTATCAAATTTTTATGAGTTTAAAAAATTCAGCATAATTTCATCTGATACTATATTAATTATTTATACCTATGGTAGTTAGCATTTTAAAGCTACCAAGGAATTGATACTTACAGACTAATTAAACCATTTAGCATAAAATACATGTTATATGCTGTCATGATGTAAATGATCATTAAATTAATTGCTATCCTCACCTACGAGACTCTGGGAATGCTGGCATATAAGCTTGGATCTGCCTTTTGTGCCAATTCACTTAGGATTCATTTTTCCTATTGTGTAATGTAAAGGGCTAGAGTAGGCTGTTTTCTAAGACTATTTTTAGGCATGATATGCTAAGGATGAGAGTTTTGTTTGAGTGTTTCAGTTTTTCCATGGTGGGAAATAATGCAAACCAAAATACTCATTATTTTATTGGCTATTCAGAAGACAAAATATCTATTTCATGCCTATCCATGCCTAATCTGAAGATTATAGTGAATATATCTTGATTTTTGTCTCTTCAGCATCGCCCCCATGTGACTATGCAAGGGCTGTCACAGAGTTCTGGCCCTCTGTCACAGTATTGGGACATAAGTCAGACTAGTTCCACCCACAAGACAGTGATTGGTTTAGAGGTAATTCTTACTAATTAGATTCTTTTGTGGGATTGATATGTGAAAGTTAGGAGAGACCATTTTATTTTGGAGCTGTCAGCCTGGAAAAATGTAAAATTAGAGCTTCTGTGTTCATTGTTATAGAAGGAAGATTATAGACGCGGAAACTAAAAGCAACATAAAGCCTGTATGAAAAGAAGAAAGACAGATATCTGCATTTGGGAAGTACACACTTAGGATTTTTAATGCATCACAGTTATGGGTATTTTTATAGTTGAGCATAATCAAGGATGACTCTAAAGCTTGCAGGGTGAGCAGAGTGAGGGTTTTCCTAATTCTCAGGTAGCCCTCTCATCATGGGAGAAAATGCTACATTTGTTAGGAATTAGCAAGCCTTACAAAGACATCTTGAAAGGAATCACAGTGGTTTTCAAGAAAATATTTGTGATTTATAAAATCCTACTGTATTTGTCCAAGGCAGTACACATAAAAAAGCATTAGTTGAGATTTATAACCTTTATAATGTTATGACGAGATGAATTCATCTTAGAGCAAGGCTGACTTTCTTGTTGTTGTCCTCTGCACCATAGGAATCTGGATCCAGTTGGAAAGAAGTAGCACAAAAGTGATTGGGGAGATCGAGCATGGCAGGAAAAATCTAGGCCCCACAGGAGATTGCTTGAGGTCTTGTTCAGCAGCTCTAGAGTTACCATGTATAGAGACCTACCCCTCTTCTTGCTTAAGATATTTCAAGTTCTGTTTCTGCCAGGAGCTGGATAATGAAGAACAGCAGAGAATGGCTCTATCTACCTTAGAAGATGGAAAGCCGTGCCCCTCTCTTTTTGACACATGGATTTGCTTTAGACATCTGGAATGATCATGGCTTACTTTAGAAACCAAGATCAGTCTTTTTTTTTTTTTCCCAATGAAGCTGGATGAGAAACAGCATTTGTCAAGATTAGCTTGGGATTGCTTCATGTAAACCTTGCTTGTTCCAGTGTGAATCAAAATCGTTGCTATCAGCTGAGCCATGAGAATCCGAATTATGATGAATGATAAGGATCAAGGCCTATGGGACTGTTCTCTACACAGAAAACACAATTTCCTTCAAGCCTGGCAAACTTATGAACCCTGCCTCGGCACCCCCATTTATAAAATTCCTATTCCTTTATCTGGTGTCTGCGGATACTGGAGCAAGTCAACGATAGATTCTTTCCCTGGGATTCAAGCACTTACGGTGAGTCTCCAGTCCTGTTTTAAATATATGCCATTTTACTTTTCTTCACTCTACTTTACTCATTATTCTCTTTAAAATACATATTTTTGAATTACTATAGAAAGGTAGCAAAGCATTATCATATAATAGTAGATTCAGGTAGCATGACAGTATGGCTTCTCGGACACCCTGTTGCTCAGTGTTTCCCAGCCTTTGGGCCACTGACATCGTGAGCCAGACTATTCTTTGTTGTTAGAGGTTGTGTTGTACTTGTAGGAGGCTTCATAGTATCCTCACCAACATAATCAAGAAACAATTTTCAGGTGTAGCTCAACCCAGTGACAGGACACTCAGCTCCGCTGAGATTTCTGAGGTTCTGTCTGTTTTACTCAACTCTGAGTTTCCAGAATCTAGAATAATACTGACTTAGTAGGCAATAAGAATATATTGATAGACTAACTAGATCTTTCATTTTGCAAAGGAATTGATCTCTATTGTTTCTTGAACATCATCTTTACTTCTGAGATGGATCCTAATGAGACTTTTATCTAAGTTTTAATTTTGTTTTCTCTCCACAGCCAGGTATGTTCATGTGCATACATTTGTATATATGCACATATATATGTCTACATATGGTTTCTTTTGTGATCTAATATCTAATGTTATCTTATATGAAATAATAATGCATATAAATTCACATGCATATGAAATTTATACATGTATATGCCAATTAATCTACTTGAATATACTGAACTATGTAAAAAACATGATTGTCAAATGCTATATTGCTATACATATATACACCCATGTTTATATGTTTTATATGCAAATATGTATACACAGATGTATGTATATGTGTATACTCCATTATACATACACATTGTTATTACTATTGTTGTTGCTATTTATTTGGGCTCCTATTCCCAAAGGTTAGAAGATACTATTTTTCTCTGTGTGTATATCTGTGTGGTATATGTATATGTACATATGTGCATGTGGATGCAAATGCCTGTGAAGGTGCTGGTGGAAGCCAGAGATCAAAACTGAAATGTGTTCTACCATCATTTCTCAATTCTACCTTTGTAGTGCAAAAACCAGCAAGAGATAACACATACATGAAAGAATATTGTTGTGATTAGTAAAATTTTATTGACTCCAAATTTTGAACTTCTTATAATTTTTATGCATCATAAAATATTATTTGTTCTCTGATTTTTTTTTAACAATTTAAAAATATACAAAAACTATGTTAGATTACAGGGAGTTATGCTCTGATTGATAATGTCTCAACTTAAGCATTCCCAGACTGTTAGAACTGGAAATGATTTCCCACTCCTCTGATTTTCCATTGCATCTCTTTTTTAATTTCTTCTCTTTCACAATTTGCTTGTTGACCATTAGCCTCTCACGCTGAATAACGTATCTGGTTGAGCATGATGGTTCACTCTCTAATCTCAGAATTTGAAATGTTTAGACTGAGGGATTGCTTTGAATTTGAAGCTACAAAGTAAGCTCCAGGTTAGCCTGAGCTATAGAATGAAGCCCTGCCTCAAAAAGGTCATCAGAAAGTGCTTTGCAGATTTTAAAGCTGCATGTAAATTTTTGCTTAAGTAAACTTTATAATAAACTGTGATGTGTTGATATTGGAAGTCAAAGCATTAGTCATTGGCAGAAGGAGATAGTTATGAGGCAAAACAGACCCCACAAATAGGTGAGCCCTCAGAGGAACAATGATTAGTATTAAGTTTGGGAGAAGAATGGGAAATTTGACCATTGAACAGCTCAACAAAAGCACTTGCCCTGTTATCATAATGGTGATAAGGAGGGCGTTAACTGTTTAGAAATTCATTCCAGGAGTTACTCCACATTGTGAGTTCAGAAAGGGGACAATAATTTGGTGTCTGTAATTTAAATATATCTCAGACCAATTAGTTTAAGATAATAGTTCACTTTTAGAATTGTTTCTAAATGTAAAATAAGATTTTTTTTTTGTAGCTGTAGGGTATTGGAGAGAAGAATATAGGATTCATCACTAAAAAGACAAGTTATGTTCTCAGACATGACAAGTAAGCCATGAACATAGACTGCAAGGATTCTGCCTGGTATGTCTATTCAAAAAGCATTACAATGGCTGGTGGTAAATTTTGTTAAAATTCAAAATACAATAAAGAGGAAAACTTTTGCATTTTTGCAGGGGTATTTCTTAAACAACTCATATATGTATTTAACAACTTGTTAATGAGTTCATTTATGTGTCCTCCTCAGTTATCCAGCACAATATGTAGAAAATATCTGAAAAGATCTGAATGCTAAAATAAAGGCTAAAACATTCATTCATTGGAACTTGAACTCTTAGAATTTTGTAGGCTTCTTGTTTACAGTGATTTTACAACATTCACAAGGCTTTATCAGGAATAGAGTAGCAGACTGGGTTCTGATAAAGCCAGTGGCAGATGTACTTGGAGTATAAGAAGTAATAGCTGATGTCTGAGTTGGTGAGAAGAAATAACATGAGTCTTTCCATCTGAGTGAGTGTCTGGAGGGTTCAAGATATAGCTTCTTATCGTTAAATAATTTCTGATGCCATCACTAGCAAACATATCAGGATAGAAATTCATGGTCATAATGGTTTTAGAGTAGCATAATTGTAGGATTGCTTCATATGTAAGTGAGCTGAGTTTACCAATACCTTAAAAACATAAAATTGATAGCAGTCAGTTCTCTCACTCAGAATGAATTTTTATCATAAGTAATATAATAGTACTATTGTTAATGTTTTATGTCTCTAGAAACAGTGAGTCACAGAGGGAACAAGAAAAACACATTTTTCTCTTTTTGATATAGAGAAACTTGACAAAGTTTTTGAATAGATAACATCTATGTTACTTTCCTATTTCCACCCACTGCCCCAATTTACTATATTTTTGACCTCTTAGGAATTCTCATTACCAATTTTGCTGCCTTTATTTTGCCCTAAGCTCCATTGCTGCTTTGCTTCCTTATGGTCTGGCTCCCAGCGCATTCAATATGTGTGAATGAGTGAATGAATGTAAACATAAGTGAAAACAGGCTCTCAATACTTCTAGGTTGTTTCCATATTTTCTTCAGAATCAGAACTCCTTTATATTCATATTCTTTCCAGAAGCAAGAAAAAAAGCAATCTGATTCTGTTCCAAATGAATATGCTTATGATAGAAAGGCCTTCGACCTTCTGGGTAGAGTTTGCATCACTATAGAATACCTAGTGTCCAAATAAATATCTTATTTATAAAATTTTAGGCAAAGGAATGAGATAAACTATAGGAAAACAGGCTTGTTTAGTATAATACTGGGTAGAACAAGGTCTGGGCCTGGTTGGTTCATCTTACCTGGAAATCTGTTCTCATAGTGAGCCCACTGATATTTCTTCTGCATATTAATAAAGTCTTTCTGCCTTACCTTCCACACCAGTAATTTTTCTATAAACATGTCAGTATTTTCTGGACAGTCTATGTTTCAACAAAATACAGAGGAGGATGGAAGTAATGACAATTATGCATATGAATGTGCTGTTGTTAAGTCAAAGACTGTTTCATAGAGGTGGGTCTTTGTTACAGATGAAGTTAGATATTTAAGAAATAACATTTTATTAACTCTTTGAGAATTTTGTATTTTGATTATATGTCTCCATGCCCTCCATCTTCTTTTAGATTCACTCCCATCTTTATACTTAACGAAACTTGTGTTCTCTCTTTTTAAAAAAAGATTAATTAATTTATTTTAATTTTTTCAAATGTTTGTCTTCATTGGTGTTTTGCTGTATGTATGTCTGTGTGAGAGTATCTGATGCCCTGGAGCTCGACAGGTGTGAGTAGTTACATGAATGCTTGGAATTGAACCTGGGTCCTCTGGAAGAGTGGCCAGTTCTTTTAACCACTAAACCATATCTCCAAGTCCCTTATTTATTGTTATTTACATGTATGTGTGTATGCCTGCATGAGTTTACGCATGTCATGTGTGTTTAGGGGCCAGAGGGTGTTGGAACTGGAGTCACTCATGGTTATGAGCCACCTAGTGTGGGAGCTGGGGACTGAGCTTGAGTCCTCTGTAAGAGTAGTAAGTACTTTTAATTGATGAGCCATCTCTTCACCATTGCCCCCTCTTGCTTTAAAACTCAAGTCAAATTTTTGTTGTCTATATACTCCTGGGTTTGAGACTTCTCTGGAGTGTGGTCAACGTACTAGGGGCCACATCACTAAATAAAACTGACACTCTCTCAGAAGCTATCATATACCAATAGCTCCCTAGCTAAGGATGGGACTTTGTGCCCACCTTTTGCTCTCTATGCTGGGGTTTTGTCTGGCTTGAGGTCTTGAGTCACTGTCAATTCATATGACCAGCTGTTTTGCAGTATGGGGAAACACTGTTTCCTTGAAATCACCTACCACATCTAACACTTAGAATCTTTATGCCTCTTCATCCTTCAAGATCTCTTGGAAGGAAGGGATATGATACACACAGCCTACTTAGGGCTAAGTACTCTACACTGTCTTATTCTCTGTACATTAACCAGTTGAAAGTCTCTATATTAATTGCCATCTACTGCAAAAAGAAGTTTCTTTGACAAGTGTTGAAAGATGCAATGATCTCTGGGTACTCAGTAAGGCATTGTGGGCTATTTTTAGTACTTTGGCTATTTATCAGAATAATGGTAGTAGGTTCTCTCTTAGGTCCTATGGCCTATTTATTCACTGGTTCTTGGCCCTGTTAATAGTTCCAGGTATGAGTTCCATCTCATAGGACTGGACTTAAACCTAGCTAAGCAATGGTTGTTTACTCTTATGACATTTGTGCCACTATTGCAGCTGTGAGAATATATTTCAGGTCAGTCATCATTATAGCCTGCAAGTTTCACAGCTGGGTGAGATTGATGATCATTTTTCTCCAGAGGAAGTTGGTATTGCAGAACAAACCAAACTTGAATGTAGAATTTTGAATGTCTGTTATAAATTTCTGGATGAATCTCATTAATTTAACACATAATTGTCTTTATTGGGAAGAAGAAGAGAATTTGAGAGGGAGAAGGAAATGGAGAGAGAGAGAGAGAGAGGAAGAGAAAGAAAGGAAAATGTGAATCTGGTAGGATTGGAAAGTTTATAATGGGAGGACTATAAAGACAAAGTTTGGAAGAAGTAAATAAAACAAGATTGGCATTGAGTCTAGAGAACAGGAGTGACCCCTTATTTCTGTAATTCTTCTCCCACCTCTTCTTTCTCATACCTTCTTCTCATTGTCTTCTGTCTTGTTCTTTCTTTTACTTTGTATACATCCATCAGCAAGTCTGGTCTCCTTTTTACAGTTTGTACCTTAATTATAAGTCAATAAAAACTCACCTTGGTGTAATGAAAATCTTAGTTTGTGTTTGCTTTCTGAACCTGGTATGTTTAAGGGTTACTTCTTATTAAGAAGGAAACAGACAGTTCTTCATTCTTTTATATGTCTTATGATTTTATTTCTTCTGCTAAGGGCATCACAGCAATTAAATCTCTTGTGGAAATTCTTCTCAACAGATTTGTTTTTAGTGAGAAAAAGAAATGAAACAATATCTGCAGTGCCCAAATAGTACTTAAAAAGGAATTTGAACTAGTCACCCAACAATTCATAGTCTTCAATTTTCTTCAATGTACTAGTACTAGCATTGAATTGAGGACTTAGAAAATGCTTATTTTTTATATCTACATCCAACAATTCTGGAATAACTTTTGATAATAGTGATAGATAACATTTACAGAATTCTCAGTGTGTGTGTGTGTGTTTGTGTGTGTGTGTGCGTGTGCACATGCACGCGCCAGGCATGGCAATAAGCTGTTCAAAACCATCCCACAAGATAGGCACTGTTTATCTATTTTGCTCTTAGGGAAGCTGAGAAAGCTCAAGTTCCTTGCCTATAATCATTCTAGTGGTAGGCAGTGAATCCTCTTTGGAAGCTCAGAGCACACCCTAATCCCAAAACAATGCCTCACTCATGAATGTAAGGACACAGATAATTGAGCATTTGTAAGTAGTCTTGTCTGTTGTTCTGAAAATAAGTTCTATTTTTGTGTCTATGTCATTGACCATATCATGTGAAGATTTTTTTTTAAAGATTTTGCTAAATTTGTTTGGATATGAATGAAATTGGTAAGAGGATTGAAACACATTCTATCTTAAACTGATATTTTCCCTTGTACCAGGACGAAGAGACAGTGAAGAGCTCTCCTGGTATTTTCTTCACTTTCTCTATTGCTATTCTAAGAGGGAATGAGATGAGTTTCTGACCTCTTTTTCGTGCCTTCTACTTAAATAGTATCCTCTGGCAGCCACATAGAGATTAGTCTGTATGAAGGAAATCAAAGTTATTTCATCTTTGAAAAGGTTTTTGGAATAGATCATTTCTTTTTCTCTGGAGATTTTTAAAACAAACTAAACACAGACATGTGCATGCACACACACATACACACAGAGAACAAATATTCATTTCAGAAAAATTAGAAACCTCTGGAGAACTTGAAGGCCAGAATGGATTTTCTCTCGTGACTGAATGTAGAAAGCAAAGTAGGTCATTTCTGTGCCCTTATAACCCTGAGAGTTTTCTTCTGTGGAAATTATTGACTGGTTCTTGGGCAAAGCACAGAATCACAATAAAAGACTTCAGTCTCTAGCTTAGTCTATTTCATTCTGCTATCTCTGATTACCACAGTCTGAGTAATTTATTAACAAAAGTTTATTTGGCTTGAGGTACTGTAGTGTGCAAAGTCTAAGCTCAAGGCATTTGATGAAGGTCTTCCTGCTGTGTCATTATCAGGTGAATGCATCACATGCAGAGAGAAGGGATGAGAGTGTAAGTGAGGGCTCATTTTACTTCAAAATAAATTCTTGCAAACATCAAATTAATCCGTTCATGGGGACAGAACTTTGTTGATATAATCTACCTTTTTTTGTGTCCAAGTACATATGCGTGTGAGTGTTTGTGTGCACACATGTGCTGTGTGCATTCAAGTGGAAGCCAGAGGTCAATGTTGGCTGTTTTCCTCATCACCTCATGTTTGTGCTTAAAACCATTGTTTTAAGCTACTCAGCTTGTAGTAATTTGTTTTAGCATTAATGGTAAACTGATACTTTACCAAGGAGTGTACCGTTGGCTACGATACAGGCCTGAAAACTCTGACTTTGGAACCAGTCCAAGGAGCAAGATGCCTCCAGAAAATCCAGTGTTTGGATCATCTTACTGGTGCCACAATTTGTGATATAATTTTTGAAATGTTCAGAACTGTTATGGATATATTTCTATATATGGCTCTGATATAAAAATTTTGGGGTCTGTAAGCCAGCTAGAGGCTAATTCATATAATTATGCCATGATCAATACTGAAAGATAATTCAACAGGAAAGATAGGGGAAAAGGAGGAAAACAGAAATTTTTACCTAGAAAGATTAATTAAAATTAAAACTAGTGGCATACCGAATAATTTAAGAAAAACTTAAATGAACAATCTATGTTCTAGATATATTTTCTGAGACTCCTAATTATACTACAAATGAATAAATATGGTGGTTAAAAATTAATGTGGTCATCATTGCCTGAGATGGCCTTAATAATAGTTCTGCTTATTAGCGATTCTGTCTATATCTGTCAGAGCCGTTGATCCTATAGTGATGTTTCTGAGGAACTGTGATCATTGACGTACTTTTTAATCATCAGTTTGAGAAAATATAACTGCTGTGTGTGGGAAGGGGGCTGGAGGGGTATGGTATGTGCATGTGTGGCTCATGTATGCTGAATGAGTACCGGCATGAGCAGGAAGTAGGTATCTTACTATCACTCTCTGCTTTATTACATTAGATCAGGGTTTCTCACTGAATCCAAAGTTTGCCATTTAGTTTAGGCTGGCTGGCCAGTGAACTCCCAGAATCTGCCTGTCTTTACCCAAATCAATACTGGGGTTATAGATATGTATAGCCATGTCCAATTGTTTATACAGATGCTAGAGATGTGAACTCAGGTCTTCACACTTACAGAAAAAATGCTCTTACCATATCTCCAGATCCTACTTAGACTATTTTATGAATGATGTTACTGGAAGTAACTGTAAGTTACTGGAAGTCCATGTAAACTATTTGTATTAAATAAGGTTTCTATGTTATAGCAATGAGCCCTTGGAACAACACCCCCTGAGTTCTAATGTTGGCCTTAATATTTGTATAGATATAATAATCCTGTAAAACGTAGAAGGAAAAATTTATTCATGGTGTCATAGTTTGTACTATAACATCAGAATACTGCATAATGGGCAGTGTATAAAGAACAGAAATGTATTTTCTTACAGTTCTGAAGACCTAGAAGTCTAACATCAAGGCAGTATTGGTGATCTGATAAAGCTAAGGTCTCTTCTCCTGTTCAAGATAACTTGAACTTCTACGTGGCCTTGTATGGCAGATGAGTATAAGAGAGCAAACTCACTTCTGTAAGCCTTTTGTGTGATGACATCACTCAGTTTATGAGTGTGGATCTCTCAGGCACTGGAACATTGGGCCCACCATCTAACACTCATACACTGGAATAAAGTTTCCACATGAGTATTGTAAGGCATAAAGCTGTGCACAGCATAGTATATTCCTTTAATATGATGAGCAAGGTTACATTTTCTGATTAGCATTGCTGCCTATAGCTTGAGATACTGTAATAGCATCTCTCTAGTAATACCAGGAGTCTTAAAAGCCTTTGAGGAACTTAAAATGCCATGCTGCATTTAATTTTTTTGCTTGCTTAATATACCACTAATATCTAAGCCTTTTATTAACACCTACAGTAACTTAATTAGCCACAAGGCACTATTCCTGGATAAATCTAGATGAAAGAAATAATCATTTTAAGAATACTATAGTATTTTAAAAAATTCACTCATGCTGGCTTTTGATAGGCAACAATGACAATGATTCTCTTTTCTTCTTTCTGGCCTATATTTAGTCCCAGTTGGGCCTTCATGGACAGACTTGCTAATTTCTTTTCTCTATCCAGAGAGTACAAGCCTGTACATTGTGACTAATGATATCTTTTCTCTCTTCCTGTTTCATATCCTCATTCCCATTAGTGGAACGGATACTTGGCTCTGAAGTACAATTCCTTTTTGTATGTCTTGGGACTGATTTTTTTTTTTTTTTGCATAGGAAGTACAATGAATGAGAAAAATATGGTTTCAATATTCAAATTTTGCTTTTAAGACAACTTTCAGTAATGAACTCTATTTTATTGAGACATATCACTATAACTTTGTTTCTGCTTTGTGCTAAGCATTCCAGCTTGACATCTATTGTTACTTTTAATGCTCTCATTAACCAAACATGTTTGAATGAGTCAAAGAGTGACATTATTTCTGCATCTGAAAGTGAAGATATCATCTAGAAAATTGCTTCTCCAACATATTTTGATAGGTTGAAGGAGGCAATGGCAGTTTCTAGGGGTGACGGTTATCATTTGGAAGAAGCTAAATGACCCCAGACATCAGCACAAGCAAGTATGTAATATTTAAACTGTAGCCTGCCATGTCAACAGTGAAGAAAACGTACACAGAAGTGTCAGTTTGATTCTTGGGACCATTAACATGGAATCTCCTTTAGAAGACTCTCTGACTTGTGAGCTGGAAAGTTGTGGGGAGATTCTCCCTCCTCTGAGTTCTTACTCTCCATTTATGGTTTTTCTCTCTCAGTCCCTCCTCCTTTGCCTGTCATTCGAATCATTCTTAACCAGTTTTGGTATAACAAGGTTAAACTGAAATATTATATTTCCTAGTCTCTCTTATACCTAATGGGGCCACATGGTTAGATTTGGCAGAGTTACAAGCACAGTAGACTTTTAAAATGCTCTGGAAAGTGAGCTTTCCTACCTTGTACAGAATATGAATATGTTAAATGATTCCTATGATGCAAAATAACCAGATTTTGGGTACACAACAAAGATGGACCACTTTGAGGAAGGAACGTGAACTCACATGTTGAGGATTGGCTTCTGGTTACTGGGATTTGGGGAAAAGATTAGATTATGAGATCCCTAACCTTATCTGTTAAGTAATCCATCAATAGATTCATGACTTGATGGCATTATCAAGAAGTGGTAGAAATTGGAAGTGACCTGGTTGAGGGGAGTAGGTCATGGGAGGGGGCAGTGCACTTTTGAAGGGCGAATCTTGTCTTTGGTCCTTACTTGCATCTCTCTGTTTCCAAGATACCACAAGGTGAACATCTTTCCTCTGTGTTTGCTACTTCCATGAGATCCTGCTAATCATGGCCCCAAAGCAATGGAATCAACTGTCCATGTCAACCTTTGCAATCATGAGCCACATAAATCTTTCTTATACTAAGTTGCTTCTATCAGTTGTTTGGTCTCAGTGATGAAATAGAGACTAACATGGAAGTCATATCGAAGGATGGTGGTATAGAAAGCTAGGATGGTGACTCCTTAATGACAGTACAAGTTTGAAGGTTCCACCTCTACATTTAGAGAAACATGTTTTCACTCTGTTAAAAATCACTGCTATTTAGGCTTTTCTATTATGTTCAGGTAAATACAACTTTAATTAATAAACATAAAATGTCCTACTAGCAACAGCACAGCCTTTGCACCATTCTCCTGGGTCTCTGATTCATGTTTCCTTGTTGTTGTCTTAGAAGTATCTCAAAAGCATCATTTTTAGACTGACTGGAGTTACAGTGTCCTCCCACTTCCCTTCCAAAACCACTTACTGTGCTTTGGATTTTAACATTGAACCCACTATATAAGATCTCTGTTTTCATCCTGGGTAGCTCCTCCTCCTCCTTCTCCCAGGTGTAGCCACAAACTGTTACTCTTGGTACATAGAGTTTGATCTGTTTCATCTTGCCATTTTAATCACAGTTGCCCTGTGTCCTATAGCTCATATCTGGTAATAGTACACAAATGGATTTTCATGCCTCTGTGATTTTGCCCACACCATTCCTTTGCTTGGAGCTTCTTTCTCTTCCCCATTTTTCCCTTCAGAGCTCATTTTCTTTTTGTATAATGGTCCTTATTAACTTTGATCTTATCTCTTCTGTGGCCCCTTCTTGCTATGCCATCCCCATATGCCTGAATTGGTTGCTCTCTCACTCTGGGCCATGTTCAGTGGGAAGGAGGGGTGAGAGAAGATGATGAAAGGGGTACTGAAATAGAAATCTGAATTTAGGGTATACAAAGAAGGACAAGATGATTGTTAAATATGAACTTTATATAAAATGTTCTTTTAGTATAAATATTCAATATTTGAAAAAAAACTTACGGTAAATTTTTTTGTTTTCAGTTATAATTTGCTTTAATACTCTGTTATTTAACCTGTTAACTCTTATCTGTTAACTCTACATAGATAACATATTAATGTACTTCCTACTTTTGCCTGTCTTTTCAACTTTTATTCATGAAAGTACTGATGATAAAGAATTGACCAGTGTTTCAGGATTATTCAAGAGGCTCCCAAAACATTACAGGCTATTAACTGACCTGAAAACTTTCTCCCTGAGGACTATTTTTCATAGTACCAATAGGCACCATGCAAGCTTCTAAAGGAAGGAAGCAACCAGCATTGCTATGATGCTTGTGAACCACAATGACCAGCCTGGCACAAAAACTCTAAGGATGCAGTAGTTGCATGCATATCTTGGCAGTAACCAATAGCTCTAATTGGACTTAAGACCTGCTATGGGAAACCTAGCCAATAGCTCAGGGCTAGTGAAGTAATGGATCTTGGAGGAGAACCTTTATTAGAGAGCTCCTCCCCAGGAGAGACTAATTCTTCTCTTAGTAGTCATAAATTTTATGGTCAGGGGTCACCACAACATGAAGAACTGTATTAAAGGGTTACAGCATTAGAGAGGTTGAGAACCATTGGTTTAGAGGTTGAAACTAATGAAACATCCCCTTCTGCACCAGCATGTCCATTGCTATTGTCACTGTTCAAGTTTTTCTATGCAACAACATTGTTGAATCATCATGGTATAGCCTCCTTGTCATCCCTAGGAGACAATCTTATAGTAGATCTCTTAGTCCTTTGGCTCTTACGATCACCTCCCCCTTTTTCAGTGGTGTTTCCTGAGCCCCAAGTATAGAAGCTATGAGTTAGATGAATCTGCTGGGGCCGGACACCCCGTGAACAGTTGATCTCAGCACTATGACTAGTTGTGTCTTTATGTAGTGGGGACTGACCAGTGTTGAACATCACTAAAATCTGCCTGGGCAGAGCCCTCTCCTTGGTGCTGATATAAAGGGTAATGACTGGAAAGAGGGAGAGGAGCCTGTCCTAAGAGAAGCATATGTTCTTTCTATGTTCACACTGCACCCCCACCCCCAGAATCCTGGCAATTTTGAAACAAATCATCTTCTTGCCTCCTAGGTATTAATTGAGCTTGTTGAGTGTCCTTCTAAATCAGTACAATCTTGTTTATCAATCTGAAGAGGAAGAAAATACATTCTTTACTCAGCTTTAGCAACTCTACAAAGCATCAGGAAGCCTCCTCAGAAGGCAGCAGGGGTCATAAATGTCACCAGGTGTGGCTCCTCCCATGATGGCAATGCAGAGAAACCTTCACACATTAATGAGCTGGGCTGCTCTGCCACTGCCAGAGCACCTACATGTGGCACCTTATGTTTGTCATTTCCATACAGTTCTACATGCCCTACTTAGGAATTCACTGTGTGGTTCTGGCAGTGTGTGGTGAAACTTAGGTTCCATGTACTTTGATGTAGGATTTGTTTTCATAATACAGGGTTTTATATAATAAAAAATGTTTAAAATTAATTTATTGCTGTTGTACTAGAAATTTTAATATTTTGAAAATATGAATGTTAGAAATAATGGGTCAAGAACTTGTCAGTCTGTGGATAATATTATGAACACATTTTGCCTCATTATTTTTGGTGGCTCTAGCTGTATCCACTGTGGGTTGCAGATTTCATTGCTCCTGTGAAAGTGTTATTCCTGCCCACGAGTCTCCAAGCCTCTGTATTAGGCTTGCTCCCTCTCTTGCTCTTCTCTTCCCTCACAGCTGGAATTGCAACAGATGGGCTTCCTGAATGCAGAGAAAGAGATGAAATTAACACAGGTAATGAGCAGCACTTTCACTGGATGATGGAATTTTAGTTCACTTGGGAAAATTCCAGGCACTGAAAACTCACAATAAGATAAATCAAAACCTAGTTTTGGAAAATCAAATTGATATAGCTGCAGCGTAACATTTATCAAGAGCCAGCACTGAGCTTAACACAGCTTGAGGTAGACGGGTAGCTTGGGCATTGACCTCTGTTCCTAGTTTGTTGTCTAGGAAAAGCTTTTAGAAGTTGGAACCATTTCACATTTTAATTGGCTCATATGGGCATTAAAAAAGTGCATTTGGTTAGGAGGAGGCCACTTACTTTTTGGAAACTGATGGTTTCTATTTATCTAGATCTTCTCAAGAAGCAACATATTGGGTACATGCTGCCTTCAACTTAAAGGCCATAAATAAGCTGGGTGAGGCTGTATTCACAGAATGGAACCTAGTGTTGTAAAGGTCCTTGCAATCACCCTTCCTTCCTCCCTTCTTTCCTTCCTTCCTTCCTCCCTCCCTTCCTTCTTTCCTTCTTCCCAACCTCCCTAATTTCTCCTTTCCCTCCCTCCTTTCATCATTCCCTCAAACCACCCTTCACCCTCCTTCTCTCCCTTTCTTAAATAATGTTCATGGAGTGGAAATGTCTGCCACTATTCTCACTGCTAGGCACAGAGTAGGGAGCAAAACAGAGAAACCTCCATGCACCCTGTGTTCTGGTTCTGAGATCAACCTTAGACATGATAAATATAAAACATACACTATGTTAGGTAGTAATAACCACCACAGAGAAACTAACCAGATGGAGGGAGACAGGAATCATACAAATGGCTCTAAATTTTAAAGTGATCAGGAAACTCTCACCTGGAAGATAGCATCTGAGTCATATAGGAAATGAAGGCAGTCAGGTTGATTTCTGTGGGAAAGGTGTTTTAGGAACACTAACCAGCAAAAATCAGACGCCCTGAGGTGGGAGGGAGGAACAGTAGAAGGCAGATCAGTATGAAGAAAGGGAGTGTAGTGTGAGATTAAGTAAGAGAAGAGATGGGAGATTTCAAGTCTCTGTTGGGATTTTGGATTATAGTTAGTATGGAATGGGAAGTCAAGTGAGGATTTTTGAACAGAGGAGTGAATTGAACTAGTATATGTTAAAGGAACCAGTGGTGGCTGTTTTTAAAGGACTGGGACAGGTCAAACCAGCATTCTAGTTAGGAGGTCCTAACATTCCAAGCAAGATACAACAGAGGCAGAGATGACAGGTTGTCAGTAGAAGGAGATATAAATTAGTTGGATTCTACATATATTTTGAAAGTAGAGCTAGCAAGATTTGCCAATTAATAATGTATATGACATGGATGAAAATGAGACTTTCAGGATGATATTAAAATATTTTTGGCCTTACATTGAGTGGAAGGAAGATTATGAGCTGAGTTAGCTTTGGAAGAAGCAACTAATGTTTAGTTCTAAGAATATTAACTTTGAGATAACCAATAGATATGGCCAAGTGGAGAAACCTAATAAGCAATTAGATGTGCCAGACTGGGGCTCAGAGATAGTCCTTGATGGAGACATTAAAATAAAGATTTTACAAAAATTTAATTTATTTTTTTAACAAAATAAAATATAATAAGATAAACAAAAACATCACATTGAAGTTGGACAAGGCAAACCAAAAGAAAGAAAGGAGCCCTAAGAGAAGGGCACTAGGATCAGAGACCAACTCATTCACAAACTCAGGATTCCCATAAAAGTATTAAACTGAAAGCTATAATATAGATGTAGAGGACTTGATGCAGGCCCATGTCAGCCCTGTGCTTGCTGCTTTAGTCTCTGTGCTTTAGTCGTTGCTCAGCTGATTTAGAGGGCCTTGTTCTCCTGGTGTCCTCCTATCCCCTCTGGTTAGATTCTTTTCACTTCCTTTTCTGTGGGATCCCCTGAGCTCTGAGGGGAAGGGGTTTGATGGAGAGATCCTATTTAGAGCTGTGTGTACCAAGATCTCTCTCTTTGTGAAATGTCTAGCTGTGGTTCTCTTTATTAGTTCCCATCTGCTATAGGAAGAAGCTTCTCTGAATGATGATCACTGAATAAGGCACTGATCTATGAGTATAGCATAATATCATTAGGAGGATATATATATTTCAGTACTATTTGGTTTTACCTAGGTATCTGGGTTATCTGGTCTCTGACTCTTGATCATCCATCAGTGTTCGGTATGGGTTCCATCTCGTGGAGTGTACCTTCGGTCAAATAGACATTGGTTGGTTACTCTCACTAGTTTTGTGCCACCATTGCTTTAGCATATCTTGCAGGCAGGACAGAATTTTTAAATCAAATATTTTATGGCTGGGTTTGTGTTTACATTTTTCTTTTGGTTGCCTGCAGAGTATCTTCCCATAACAAACACACTAGACAATGGGGATGAAGGTTTTATGTAGGCACCAATTTGAGCACCCCATGTTTAATGAGTTGTGTGGGTGTTGTTTTCAGCAACAGGGCCTTGCTGATACTTTGCGGAGAGCAATCTATAATCTTGGCAAATGACTGGTTGTTTGGGAATTTCCATGGGACTGTTTTGGCTAACAACTCCACTGGATATAACCCAGTCCCGGAACTGAAAACTTCGTTTGGTAGCAAGATGGCCAGGTAGGACTCCATATCCCCTATTATTTGGAGACTTCATTAGGATCACCTTCATATATTTTAGGACATTTCCACTGCACAAGATTTCAATATTATCCCTCAAATGCCCCTTAACTCTAGCTGTCTCTCTCTGTATTCCCTCTCTCTACCCATTTTCCCCCTTCTCCCAACTTGATCCTTCTGTTCCCAATCCCAATTCTATCCCCAGCCCATCCATAAAATCTATTTCTTTCTCCTAGGGAGATACATTTGTAATCCCCTCTTCCCCCCACCAATTCATTCCTCTAGACCTGACCTCTCTGAGACTGCAGAGTATAGTTTGGTTATCATTTATATAATGGCTAATATCCACATAGAAGCAAATACATACTACATTTTTCTTTCTGGGTCTGGGTTACCTCATTTAAAATGATTTTTTTTCTAATTCCATTCACTTGCCTGCAAATCTCATGATATCATGATACTTCATTGTGTAAATATACCACATTTTCTTTATTCATTTTGCTGGGGAGAAGATTGTTTCCAGTTTCTGGTTACTATAAGTAAAGCTACAATGAACATGGTTGAGCAAGGGTCCTTCTGGTCAGACGAAGTGTCTTTTGAGTACATCGCAAAGAGTGCTATAGCTAGATCTTGAGGTAGATGGATTCCCATCTTTCTGAGGAATCACAATATTGATTTCCATAGTGACTGTACAAGTTTGCACCCCCACCAGCAATGGAGGAGTGTTTATGTTGCTGCTGCTCCACATCCTCGCCAGCATGAGCTGTCACTGTGTTATTGATCTTAGACATTCTGACAGTAGTAAGACGGAAACTCAAAATAGTTTTAATTTGCATTTCCCTCATGGCTAAGGATGTTGAACACTTCTTTAAATGTATCTCAGCCATTTGAGATTCCTCTAATGGGAATTCTCTGCTTAGATCTATACCCAATTTTAAAAAAATAGTTTATTTGGTGTTTTGAGATCAAGTTTTTTGAATTATTTATGTATTTTGGATATTAGCCGTCTATCAGATGTGGAGTTGGTAAAAATATTTTTCCATCCTGTATGCTGCTGCTTTGTCTGACTGACAGTGCCTTTACCTTTCAGAAGCTTTTCAGTTTCACACGAGGTTCATTTATTAGTTGTTGATCTTAATCTCTGTTCTATTGCTATTCTCTTCAGAAAGTCTTCTTCTGTGCCAATTCATTCAAAGCTATTCCTCACTTTCTCTTCTGTCAGTTTTAGTGCATTCACTTTAATATTGAGGTCTCTGATCCATTTGGAGTTGAATTTTGTGCAGGGTGATAAGTATGGATCTACTTGTATTCTTCTACATCCAGCTGTCCAGTTTGACCAACACATTTTGTAGAAGATGCTGTCTTTTTTTCTACTGTATATTTCTGGCTTCTTTATAAAAAAAAAAAACAAGTGTCCATAAGTGTGTAGATTTATGTCTGGGTCTCCAATTCAATTCCATTGATCAACATGTCTGTTTTTATGCCAGTACCATGCTGTTTTTATTACTATAGCTTTGCAGTATAGCTTAAAATTAGTAATGGTGAGACTTTTAGCAGTTCTTTTATAGTTCAGGTTTGTTTTTGTTATCCTGAGATTTTTGTTTTTTCATATGAAGCTGAGACTTTTCTGTTCAAGATTTGTGAATTGTGTTGAAGTTTTGATGGTGATTGCATTGAATATGTAGATTGCTTTGGTTAGGATGACTAATTTTTTGTTTGTTTGTTTGATACAGGGTTTCTCTGTTGTAATTCTGGCTGTCCTGGAACTCATTATGTAGACCTGCCTGGCATCAAACTCAAAGAGGTCTGCCTGCCTCTGTCTCCCAAGTGTTGGGATAAAAGGTGTGCACCACCACCAAATGGCAAAATAACTTATTTTATGCACATTCCTGTGAGTGTGTCAAATCCCCTGAAACTGGAGTTACAGACAGGTATAAGCTGCTATGTGGGTGCTGGGAATTGAACTCAGGTCCTCTGGAAGAAGGTTGGGAATAGTGAGCATAGTCAATTTCTTCCCTCTTCTCTCCCCCTTTTATAACCAATAAGAACAAGGACTCTGAAGTAGAAAAATGCCTGGCATATCTTAAAAGCAAGCAAACTTGACCTTCCTTTTCTCTCCATAGAATTTCCAAATGTGATAATAAAATAAAAATGAGTTTAAGAGCTACAGTTCTAAATGTTAAAAGAAATTGAGATAAACTGGGCATACACCTTTAATCTGAGCACTGGAGAGGAAGAGGCAGGAAGATCTTTGTGAGTTTGAGGCTAGCATGATCTACATAGTGAGTTCCAGGACAGCCAGAGCTTTATAGTGAGATCCTGTCTTGAAATAAAAAAAATAAAAGAACAAACAAACAAATGAAAGAATCCTGGGACTGGAGAAATGGTTCAGTGGTTAAGAGCACTTGCTGTTCTCCCAGCTGAGTTCAATTCCCAGCACCCACATGCCAGCTCATAGCTGTCTGTTACTCTAATTCCAAGGTATCTGATGTCTTCAAGTATCCTCAGGCATGCAAAGTTATGTGCACACACACACACACAGAATTACACACATGTACATAAAATGAAATCTTTAAAAATAATTTTAAACAGGGAGGACGAAAAGAATAGGAAGGAAAGAAGGAGTGAAAGAGGGAATAAGAGATGAAGGGAAGGAAGGAAAGAATGAGTGAAGGAAGGCAGGCCAACAGAAGAAAGAATTGCAGGTAGAGGAAGGAAATCTCGCCTTATTGAGTTAGTTTCAGTTACACTTTTATTTAATTGCTATGTGATATTGAACGTATTTATCACATCGAATTTGTGGGAACCTTACCTATAAAACAAGTTGCCCCCACCAGTATTTCTGTAAGAAAATACTATATAAAGCATAAAGCAGTATGCTAATGAGAAATGATTAATCAGCCTTGGTGCAAATTTGAAAAGTATTCAGGAAACAAAGGGTGGATTGCAACAGATATATTAACCTTTTTCCTTTTAATTGAAAAAAGATCAGCATATTTTGTGTCAGGTTGAATCAACAAGATCATATCTTTTTTGACTAGTACAGAATATGCACACCACTTTATACTATGAATCTATTCTTTTGTGCTAATATATTAATCTTGGGAAAACAAAATAGAAATACATTTAAACATTTAAAATGAGAAAAAATATAAATTGTAACATAGAATTTGGTAATATAAATTGTTTTCTATTGCTAGCTTGTAAAATAAAATACTGGCAAAAATTAGACTAGTTTCTTTCAGGGTAATACACTGTTAGTGAAATATAGGCTTAAAATCATCAAATAGTCATTAATACTGTCTCATTTACTATGGAGAGAGACAATTTCTTTTCTAATTCTGAAATGGAATCCTGAGAAGTAGTCCTACCTCTGCTAGGATAGCTGAAATGAATGAGGACCATCAAGGAAAGACAATTCTAGAAACTTGTGCCCAAGGAACAATAAAGATTTTCAGGCAAGCAATTCTGTACAGAAAATGAATACCTTACTCATAAAGTATTCATAATACAAAGCCAGAGGCAGAACTTCAAAGTGATACCATTAAAGCCACTGTAGTTTTATGAAGAGTCCTTCAAACCAGTGCAGAAAACTGGGGTCATCTTGCACCCTCTGGCTCTGAGGTTCTCAAGACAACAGTGCACTCTTTACAATGATTTCAACCTTCTAGAGCAGAGGTAAAATAATGTCTATGACAAATTATTAACATCAAAGGCACACATAAGCAAACTGAAGATATGTCTGTTTTTCTGTTTAAGGACTCTTTTCTATCAAATACTTCCCTTTTGCTTTTTTGATTAATCAGTTGTGGCATGGTGCATTTTCTTTCCCTCTCTCCCTCCTTCCTTCCCTCTCTCCCTCCCTCCATCTCTTACTCCTTCCTTCTCTCTCTTTCTCTACTTCTCTTTTACCTACAATCGTGGGTTGCATTTATATGGCTGAGCTGCTAGCTGGTTCTACTCAGTTATACTCCCAGCCACATGCACTTCTTTACCCAACTTCTCCATTCATCCATTCCCCATTCTATCAGGCAATTTGTTTTGAAAATGCTTTAGTGGTAGACACTAGCTTCTGAGTTTGAAGGTCTGCTTTTATTCCCACTCCCTTCCTTCCTTCCTTCCTTCCTTCCTTCCTTCCTTCCTTCCTTCCTTCCTTCCTCCCTCCCTCTCCTCTTTCTTTCTTTCTTTCTTTCTTTCTTTCTTTCTTTCTTTCTTTCTTTCTTTCTTTCTTTCTTTCTTTCTTTCTTTCCTTCTTCTTTGGAAGTTAAGCACTGCAGGCATTCGGTAAGTGCTGATTAAGTTGGGAAAGGGACAGCTCTCTGGAGTTAGGGACTCTGAGACTCCCTTAGGGAGACTAAACTGGCAGTGGGCTAATGCTTAGATATGCTAGGAATGAAGCAAATGTAAGTTCACAATTTTTTTCCAGTGTGGCACATACATATTCTTTTAATACAGTTACTGCAGTAAGTAGTATTGTTGAAACTATCTCCCTGGAGTTATCACATTCTTCAAATATAGAAAAGTTATTTTTGACTGAATTATATCCCACCAACTCGGCAGTTTGAATTCCTAACCCAGACTTGACTACAGTGTTTAGTAAACTCTGAAGAAGTGCAAAACTACTATGCAAATTTGTGCCTTGCAACAAAGGGAAGGAATCAAGACATCCCCAGCTAACTTCATGTCATGTTATGTCTCTGTTTCTGTTTTTGTTCTTCAGGAATGCCAGACTCTTGTGTGGACTTCATGTGTGGGCTCATTTTATCTCTCAAACCTCCTTTACATTAGTTTTTGTTTTAGTAAGTCCAAGAAAAATTGTGGCAGTTATTAAACATGAACATTTAAAAAATGTCATAAATTATGGTTGCATATTTTCTACTGTTAGTAATTTTATCTTGATTAAAATATGCATTTTTAATACAGGTCTTTCATTTCTCAACTGTAACACTGGAGTCATTTGGTGATATAGAACAAATGCCTTTATGGGTCTCTGTCAGTGCCTATATGGAACTTCTTTGAACTTCAGCCTCTGGATATGCAGGAAATCCAAAAGCACCCAGTAAATGCTCTGTAGAATTTTCAACTAAGATGCGCAAGTAATCTTTTTACCACTAATCAAATGAAGAGATATGGGATATTTGAAGGTGGTGGCTTGCTCAGTTATTAAGAGACCACCAGACTAGCCAAGGCAGTGTGAACGCTAAAGCACAGACTAGATTCTGAACCAGGCTTATATCCTATAAAATGGGCTCATTAACTGTAGAGGTTATTGTTGTGGTACCACTTGGTTAGCAGCAAACAGTCAATGATTTTATCTTTGCCTCTTTAGCATCTTCGTATCTGTAAGTTTTTGTTTCCTGAGATGCTCAGGAAAATTGGTGGCTGATCTTTGATCTGCCCAAAGGCATGTAGAAAGTCTATGCTATTTAAGGCCTCTTTAATTTTCTCATTTGGATGTGCAGTCTGTATGTATATATATGTGTGTATATGGTTGTTCATGTATGTGTGGATGTGTGTAGAGGTCAGAGGTCAACATTGGGTGCCCTTCCTCAGGGGCCATCCACTTAGTTTTGAGACAGTGCCTTTCATAGGTGTGGAGGTCTTTGAGCAGGATAAGTTAAATGACCAGCAAGTCTCAGGGATTTACCTGCCTCCCCAGGGCTGTGGTTACAGGTATGTACCCCATGCCTTATTTTTTCTGGGTATTGAATTCAGGACATCACATTTGAGTGGCAGACTTTACTGAGTGAGCTATTGTCTTAGCCTTTATTCCATGACTCTTTTGTTCTAAATTTCAGAAAGTTTGCATGCTGCATGTTCAGAATCAATGCTGGCTAAGAGAAAGGATTTCACAATAATAATACAAGGCCAGATATTAGGTGTCTTTTCTTTCCCAAGCCTAGAGTTACTGTTGTTTTAAAGCTTGGGATCACACACATTTACTAGTATGTGGCTTTCTGTGCAAGAGAAAATTGTAAGAATTTGGTTGGCAGTCTCTCTGGAAAAAGACTTTGTCCAAGGAAATCTATGGCTTAAGCTTGACCAAGGCTGGTGCCTTGAGGTTTAATTGAAAGGAGATAAGTTGCCTAGGAATGTACATAGTACCCATCTACTCTGGACTTTTGTTACAGTTTACCATTTGCCTCCTGTGTCTATTCCAACCTTACTTGTCTACATCATACCTTCTAGAAAATGTGATATCTCTGAAATATGTCTTGCAAATAGCAGCATGCAATCTCTAGAAGTTGCACCTTATGTTATTATGTTAATAATAGATTATGCTGCAGTAGAAAACCAACTTAAGATGTAAACGAATCACTGAAGCCAAAGAGTAACTCTTATTCTCAGTGTTCCATGTTATCCATGAGTATAGGTTGCCTTTCTTGCCTTGCATAGAGGCTCTACTCTGGTTTCTGCAGACAAGATAAAGAACAAATGAACATGACATGGTTTCTTTCTTTGTTTTTGATTAGAAGTGACATATAATACAGCTGTTCACAGCTCATTGGCCAGGACTAGTCATACAGTCACCCCAACCTCTTTTAAATCCAAGATGTGTAAAGTCAAATCATTTGTCAAAAAAATGAGGACAGACATAGGTGAGCACTGCTCAAGGTTACAGAAGTTGAGAACAGACACAGGTGAGCACTGCTCAAGGTTACAGATGAGAACAGACACAGATAAACACTGCTCAAGGTTACACAAGATGAGGACCAACACAGGTGAGCATTCCCCAAGGTTTTGGCATTTTCCATTGCTCTTGTCATGGAGATTTTTCATTATTTTGTACTTGTTTTGGTAGCAACTAGTTTCTGCCTCTCTCACTATTCATATCTTCCATTTTAATTCAGTCAGCATTGATCTTATTGTAGTTCCTGGAAAGTGCTATGCTGTAACTCACAATTTTGTTTTTTACGTATGGTATTTCTTTCCTTGGTTTGTAACTTTCTGAACTCTGTATTATTTATGACTCAGTACAAAATTTCTTCTTCTAGATAGGATGCTTTTCTTGATTTCACAACCTCTAGGGTAGATTGTTAAGCTATTATCTTGATCCCATAATACCATGCTATTAACATCAACATGATACAATGCTGTGCTCTGGACTCACTCACTTTTTTCTACTGCACTGTCAAGAAGTGTCTAGGGAGAAGAGATCATGCTTTTCTTAGCTATGGATGCAGAGCATCAAAGATGTAGTGAACAATGTGCTCAATAAATATTTGTTAAATAAATGAATGGATCTAGACTTTGTTCTCTTGTTAAGTCAAAATTAGTTTGAGAAATTAAAAAGAGATTGACTTAAAAACTACTAGTGGTTATCTTCTGTTCTCTTTTTTTTTAAACTTTGTTTGATGCATGTGTACCTATCGATATGTATGCATGTTCATGTGTATGAATGTGGATGTGTGTGTACCATAGTACACATGTGGAGGTCAGAGGATAATTTGGTCTCAGACCTCATGTTCTTTCTTGAGATAGGATCTTTTCTCTGATGCTTGACATTGCTGATGACAGGCTAGCTAGTTGATGAGTTTTATGGGTTCTCCAATATCTCCCCCATCTTGCTATAGAAGCAATGTGATTATAGGTACATGCCATGGAGCCCAACTTTTACATGAGTTTTCGAGATTCAAACTTGGGTCCTCACACTTGTGTGGCAAGCTGCCTCTCCAGCCCATAACTACTTTTTAGATGTCTATTTTTAGGCGGTGAATCATTCCCTTTTAAGAGATATTGTCATAGTTATTGTGGATAAAGTTGGTATTGTTAAAAAGGATGTAAAATTTATATGATAATTTCTTTTTCTATTTTTTTGTGGGAATATTTCTTTAAATCAGTTTACAGTTTTGTTGCACTTTGCATTTGTGTTTTCTACTTATATAATGATAGCTGTGAGTATAAGATACCAAAACACACAATAATATTTGAAAACCATGACATACTATATGTCCTGCCATTTTCCTTCAGATTCCTAGGAAAAGTTTATGTTAGTAATTAATTTGGCTTTAAATGAGACTTCCCTGATTTTCTGCTGTTATGTGTTGAGCTGTGTCTAATTCAATGTTAAGGTCTTGATCCCCTGTGCTTGTGAATACAACTGTATTTGAAGACAGGGTCTTTATAGAGGTAATCAAAGTAAGATGAGGTCACTCTTATTCAGAAAATAATGATAAGGTTATCTTGTAGAATAGGTACCCTTACGTGATGAGGAGGTAAGACTACCAGAGAGTAGGCCTTCTGAATACAGAAGGAAACTTTGGAAAGATGAAGCTGTGAGCCGAGGTATTCTAAGGAAGGACAGAGTTACACAGAGATAGCAAAAAAGCAAGGAGGAATTCTACCCAGCGTCTCAGGGATTAGTTACTGCTCTACTGGCTCTTTGAATTTACACTTTTAGCCTCCAGTACTCGCAAAAGAATGAATTTCTTGCTTTAAGCCATCCATTTTGTGGTACTTTGTGTGGCAGCCTTGGGTACTCAATACATCATCTTTCCACTCTTCCCCCATACATAGAATACAGTTGAGTAGCTTGCCAGCCAGCATGCACAAAGGAAAAAAAAAAACTACTTAGAAGGGGTGAATATTTTTTTTTTCAAAGTAGCTATTGTCAATATGCTGGGAAAATGTTAGCAGAGAGAAGAAACTAGAAATCTTGACCATTTTGCTCACAGAACACTCTCAGGTATGAAACTGTTGCATTTTCCAAGGTATCCTAAGATAAACAAATGCTGAAAAGAATGCAAAAAACCTCCTGAAGAATTTGCAGAATTAGGGAGCTTTTGTGTAATCAAGGGCCTAGTAAGAGAACGAAATGGTTGATGTGGTGCTAAATTGGACAGCTGACTCTCAAGTCTTATGCTTGTACCTTTATATGAATTCTTGTGTTATCCAGCCTGAAAAGTTAAAAGTACATTTCCAAGAATCCATTGTACCTGTATTGAGATTGGCATAAATCCGGGAAAGATTTTGTAGTAAAAGAATCGGCACATTCTTGGTGCTATTTCAGAGAAATCACTGAGTCGATGTCAGGAGGCAGCTGCTATGGTGTCAAGAGAGATTTGTGGAGGTGGTGGCAGCTTTTCAAGTCTAAGATGCAGCTTCTATACCTTGCTCCTAACTTCAAAACTTTCAACTGTGTCACTAACACCTGATTCCCTACATTAAAATTCCAGTATGAACCAGTTTCTTAGAATGACCTTTGGTGAGAATTTGGATTGATTATTTGATTTGGTTGAATTTAAGGGTGGTACTGTTTTTGGTAACACAAGAAAATTGGATCTTTATACTCAGTGGCACATGAACAGAAGGGTCTTAGCTTCCCCAGGACTAAATGCCTAAAGAATGTTAACTTTTGACAGAGTCTTATGGAGACTTTTATGGTAGAGATGAAAAAAATACAGGGACTGTGTATAGTATGACTATAATTCTCTGAAGGAAATATCTTCTCTTTTAAAGTTTCAGTGCTAATAACTGAGATACGAGCTCATGGGTTGCTAAATAGCAACATAAGCTAACTTCACAGCCTTAGCAGATCATCCTTGGCCAGTGTTCAAACATGGACTAATTGAGATAAACTGGGTCTCTGAAATTTTTGGAGCAACTTACAAATACTCACTATGTGCATTTGAGTGCATGATCTCACTAACTCTTTTCTTGGTGTTACGAAGACGTTGGATTAAACACTGCTGTCCTAAACATTCTTACATTGAGGCTATAATCTTCGCTGTGACTTGGGCCTGTAACAAAGTTATTAAGGCTAAAGGAATTTGTAAGCATGGGGTCTTGATACAATGTGTTCAGTATTCTTATTAGAAAAACATACTTTTTTAATTCTTCTACTAATAACTGAAGAAAGGCTCTGTGAGAACCCAGTGAGAAGGTAATCATCTACTAACCAGGAAGAGAGCTGTCATCAGAAACAGGTTGTGTTGGTACTCCAATATTGAATGTATAATTCAGACTGTAAGAAAATAGATTATAATGTCTAAGGGACTCAGTTTATGGTATGTATTTTTTATGGAAATCTTACCTATGATAGAATGGGTCTTTAGTAATGACAACTGGATGTTTTGCCCAACTTGATATTCTCATTTGTGTTGGCTATGGATATTTTTGTATGAATTTACATGAAACAATCTTGTTATTTCAGGAAATAAGCCTTGAGAAAATTAATCTTATGTTTCCCATGATTAAGAATACACTCGGTGGTGGTAATCAAATAAAGCTGAGTTGACCAATAACATATGGAAGAAGATATTCAAAGATTTCAGGTGCAAGGAATAGTGCAACCTAGTTACAACATTTTTTCTTGATCATTGTAGTAGTACACCGCTGTGATGGCTCAGCATGGAAGGCACTGTGGCATTTTCATTGGTGCAAACTCTGCCAGACCTCAGCAGAGGGAACCACCATCCTGGCCAGATCCATACTGGACAGTGGAACTCTGAGCATCTTAGCTCAGGTGATTTATCTATTTAGAACTCTTCAGGTACAGATAATAAACAATCAAACAGCCCTCCCCCTACAGAAATCCAACTCCTGCAGACAATACAAAATCCCAAGACCTAGGTAGTCCCTCACCCAACACTGCACAAAACAATTATTTTGTATGTATCTAAAAATAAACTTCCACAACAATCATCTTCTCAAAGGGCTTAGAAAAGTTTCCTTCACAAAGAAATCGAGAAGTACAATAGTAAAAAGCAATGGCTCTCTTAGAATGCACACTAGCAGGTGTATTAGTTTGCTGTGGATTCCGTAAGAAAATTCCACAGATCACCTGGCTTAATAGAAATTTATTTTCTTCAAGCTCTCAGGGATCTTGTTGATGTTCAACATCAATCTGTCTGGATTATTTTGTGGCCTTTCTTCTTGGCTTTGCAGAAGCCACTGTATGGCTTTTCTTATGTGCATGAGTGTATAGCTATTATCTCCTTGAATATCCAATTTTCTCTTCTCAGGAGGGCACTAGTCAGATTGTATTTAGGGCACATCCTTAATGGTCTCATTTAAAACCCAATCTTCTTTTTAAGGTTCTGATCTATAAACAGGCCACATTCTGATGTATTGGTAGTTATAATGGGCTTCAAAAAGAATTTTTTGAGAGACGTAATTGAACTTGTAACCATAGGAATTCCCTGTTGATTGAGAATAAAGGTGAAATATGCTTCTGTTTTTGTTGTAAATCTTTAATTTCAATGAATG
>JAMJFZ010000320.1:0-192500 GCA_026225945.1 Cricetomys ansorgei
GTACCTCAACAGGATTCACAATGAACTGTGTTTGATGCTAAGCCCCCAAAGATTTAAAAGAAACAAAAGGTTCTAACAGGGCCTGTGCATATAAGCCATCAATTCCCATGCAGGGGGCAAAACCAATTTGGAACTTGAAGACTTTTGTCCGAGGATTTGATTAAGAACAGAAGCATGTGAGACATTTGCATTAAGATAGATAGAAGGTGATTGGCAAAACAAAAGTTTACTAATTAGGAAGAGCGTAATTTCATTGTTGGGTTCCCTACAAGATGAGGACATTTTTTAGAGTTGAAAGTCTTTGGAAGGTTGAGAACCACTGTGTAGAAATAAGTCCCACCTTGAGTGAATCATGCTTGATAGCAGATCATGATCTGACCTTAGTGAGTGTGGAGAGTTGGTATATTGTGGGTCCTGAATCAAATACTACAGGGTCACTTCTGACTTGTCATCAGCAACTTTGGGAATTTTTCCCTATTACCACTTTTGCCATGAACAGATGTCAATGTTCTTTCCAAGCCAACGCCGATCCCCTCAGGATGTGGCGTTCATTTCTGACTCTGTCCCGTAACTCTGGAAACGCCATGCATTGTTCACACCGTGGAATACACAATTTCGAGTGAACCTACTGTGCTTCCCTTAGACACAGTCATGCGAATGGCTTCAAAAGCATCTCCAGGCCCCTGTGAAGCTAGGGTTCAGCCTGAGGCCAGCTTGAGACAGATGCAGAAATTATCAAGTCGGGCTCATACGCCACCGTGTGGCTGTAGCCTGCCACTGCGGAGGCAGGCAACGTCCATGGGCTTTCTTTCATGGTTGTTCTCTGAACCCTTCTGCCCCAGCCACGAGCAAAAATGCTCATGGCTGGGGCAGAAGGGTTCAGAGAATTCATTCAAGGACCCTTCTGGACAAGCGGTGAGCCTCTTCTCGCTGCCTTGAGAACCTCCCTTCTTCTGACCACGCTCCATCCCACAGTCAGCAGTGCGTCCTGATCCTCCTGATGAGCCCCAGGGTCCTCTTTCTAAAATTTCATCTACCCCTTCCTGTTCCTTCCCTGGTTGTTTCTGCATACAAGAATTTGTTCCTGATTCTACTCTTTGCATTTTTCCACAGGGCGAGATCAAGGAGCCCTCCACCATTATGGGTCAATGTCAGCTTTTTCACATACAGAAGCTGGTCTCTGCAGGAGTCACCTATGTGGATGTTGGAACTTCTGGATAGGTAGCCACAGAGCGCAGCTAGCATCTGGATGCTGAGTACTGAATCCAGGCCACTGCAATGTCACACAGGCCTCATAAACGCTTGGAGGTTTTCCTGTAGAAAAAAATTCTCACATCGGATTCCCGCACTCGTCCTTTTTCTGATTCCCTCATTGTTTGTAAGAAGTTCAGCCATGCTTGGGGACACAGCCTGTCACCGAAAGACAAGGGTGACTCTGGCACTTGGGTGGAATGTTTTTGAGGAGATCTAGAAATGATCCTCACTCAGACATTTAAAAACGAAAGAAGAGAAAAGAAAGAAAGAACAGAAAAGAAAGGAAGAAAAGAAAAAAGAAAAGAAATGAAAAAAGGAAGAAAAGCTTCGAATCCTACCTCTACAGTATTCACAAAGTCTTGGGTTTGGTTCTGAACACACAACCACTTCAAAGAAACCAAAGTTTCTAACAGGGCCTGTTCATATACGCCAGCAATTCTCATGCTGAGGGGCTCAACCAATTATGGGCTTGAAGGACTCTGTCCTAGGGTTCGAATAAGAACTGCTGCATAGCGCGCATGTGCATTGAGTTTGATAGAAACAGCTTTGCAAAACAACAGTTAAAG
Organism: Cricetomys ansorgei; assembly: GCA_026225945.1. Classification (NCBI taxonomy): domain Eukaryota; kingdom Metazoa; phylum Chordata; class Mammalia; order Rodentia; family Nesomyidae; genus Cricetomys; species Cricetomys ansorgei. The sequence goes on from JAMJFZ010000320.1 coordinate 1,821, forward strand.
TTAGCCACAGAATAATTTCATTGTTGGGCTTCTCACAACACCAGGAACTGCATTAAAGTGTTACAATCTGAGGAAGGTTGAGAACCACTGTGTAGAAATAAGTCACACCTGAGTGAATCATGAACGAAAGCAGATCATGATCAGACCTTAGTGATTGTGGAGAGTTGGTATCTTGTGGGTCCTGAATCAAATATTATAGGGTCACTTCGGACTTGTAGAGAGCCACTTTGGACATTTTTCGTTATGACCGCTTTTGCCATGAACAGATGTCAATGTTCTTTCCAACCCAACGCTGATCCCCTCAAGATGTGATGATCATTTCTGACTTTGTCCTGTAACTCTAGACACGCCTTGCATTGTTCACAGCGTGGAATACACTATTTCGGGCAAACGGAATGTGTTTCCCTGAGACACAGTCATGCGAATGGCTTCAAAAACATCTCCAGTCCCCTGTAAAGCGAGGCTTAAGCTCCCAGAGCAGCTTGAGAACGATGCAGTAACTATCAACTGGGGTTCAGATGCCACCATGTTGCTCCTGACTACCTCTGCGGAGGCCGCCAACTTCCAATGAGGTTCCCGCACACCTGTGCTGTGAACCCTTCTGAAGGGTTCAGAGAATCATTCCAGGACCCTTCTGGAGGCATGGTTAGACTCTTCTCGCTGCCCTGAAAACCTCCCTTCTTCAGACCCTGCTCATTTGCACTCTCACCGGTGGCTCCTGAACCTTCAGCTGATGCCCTGGGTCCCTTTGCTAAAATTCCATGAACCTCTTCCTCTTCTTTCCCGGGTACTTTCTGCTCACAAGAAATTGTAGCTGATGCTGCTCTTTGCATCTCTGCAGTAGACAGCATCAGGCAGCCCTCCTCCTCCATTATGGGTCAGTGTCAGCTTTTTAACCTTCACCAGCTGCTTTTTGCAGGGCTCAGCAGATTGGATGTTGGAACCACTGGAACGGTAGGCACATGTAAGAGCTAGCGTGTAGATAATGAGTACTGAATCCAGGCCCCTGTTAGGGCAACCAGGCATCAAAATTGTTCTGTAGGTGATTTTGTAGAAAGGAACTCTCCCATTGGATGCCATCACATCTCCATCATCTGATTGACTCATTGCTTGTAAGAAGGGTCATCCACGCTTGTAGACATGGGCCTGTCATCGAGCTACAATGGTGGTTGGAACAGAAGGATGGATTGTCTGAGCGGGGAACTCAGAGAGAACCTATCTCAAAAAACTGAAATTGAAACAATAGAAAAGAAAAGAAAAGAAAGGATATGAAACTAAAGGATAGGAAAGGAAAGGAAAAGAAAGGACAGGAAAGGAAAGGAAAGGAAAGGAAAGAAAAGAAAAGGGAAGGAAGGAAAGGAAAGGAAAGGAAAGGAAAGGAAAGGAAAGGAAAGGAAAGGAAAGGAAAGGAAATGTTTGCATCGTACCTCAACAGGATTCACAATGAACTGTGTTTGATGCTAAGCCCCCAAAGATTTAAAAGAAACAAAAGGTTCTAACAGGGCCTGTGCATATAAGCCATCAATTCCCATGCAGGGGGCAAAACCAATTTGGAACTTGAAGACTTTTGTCCGAGGATTTGATTAAGAACAGAAGCATGTGAGACATTTGCATTAAGATAGATAGAAGGTGATTGGCAAAACAAAAGTTACTAATTAGGAAGAGCGTAATTTCATTGTTGGGTTCCCTACAAGATGAGGACATTTTTTAGAGTTGAAAGTCTTTGGAAGGTTGAGAACCACTGTGTAGAAATAAGTCCCACCTGAGTGAATCATGCTTGATAGCAGATCATGATCTGACCTTAGTGATTGTGGAGAGTTGGTATATTGTGGGTCCTGAATCAAATACTACAGGGTCACTTCTGACTTGTCATCAGCAACTTTGGGCATTTTTCCCTATTACCACTTTTGCCATGAACAGATGTCAATGTTCTTTCCAAGCCAACGCCGATCCCCTCAGGATGTGGCGTTCATTTCTGACTCTGTCCCGTAACTCTGGAAACGCCATGCATTGTTCACACCGTGGAATACACAATTTCGAGTGAACCTACTGTGCTTCCCTTAGACACAGTCATGCGAATGGCTTCAAAAGCATCTCCAGGCCCCTGTGAAGCTAGGGTTCAGCCTGAGGCCAGCTTGAGACAGATGCAGAAATTATCAAGTCGGGCTCATACGCCACCGTGTGGGCTGTAGCCTGCCACTGCGGAGGCAGGCAACGTCCATGGGCTTTCTTTCATGGTTGTTCTCTGAACCCTTCTGCCCCAGCCACGAGCAAAAATGCTCCTGGCTGGGGCAGAAGGGTTCAGAGAATTCATTCAAGGACCCTTCTGGACAAGCGGTGAGCCTCTTCTCGCTGCCTTGAGAACCTCCCTTCTTCTGACCACGCTCCATCCCACAGTCAGCAGTGCGTCCTGATCCTCCTGATGAGCCCCAGGGTCCTCTTTCTAAAATTTCATCTACCCCTTCCTGTTCCTTCCCTGGTTCTTTCTGCATACAAGAATTTGTTCCTGATTCTACTCTTTGCATTTTTCCACAGGGCGAGATCAAGGAGCCCTCCACCATTATGGGTCAATGTCAGCTTTTTCACATACAGAAGCTGGTCTCTGCAGGAGTCACCTATGTGGATGTTGGAACTTCTGGATAGGTAGCCACAGAGCGCAGCTAGCATCTGGATGCTGAGTACTGAATCCAGGCCGCTGCAATGTCACACAGGCCTCATGAACGCTTGGAGGTTTTCCTGTAGAAAAAAATTCTCACATCGGATTCCCGCACTTGTCCTTTTTCTGATTCCCTCATTGTTTGTAAGAAGTTCAGCCATGCTTGGGGACACAGCCTGTCACCGAAAGACAAGGGTGACTCTGGCACTTGGGTGGAATGTTTTTGAGGAGATCTAGAAATGATCCTCACTCAGACATTTAAAAACGAAAGAAGAGAAAAGAAAGAAAGAACAGAAAAGAAAGGAAGAAAAGAAAAAAAAAGAAAAAAAAGAAAAGAAATGAAAAAAGGAAGAAAAGCTTCGAATCCTACCTCTACAGTATTCACAAAGTCTTGGGTTTGGTTCTGAACACACAACCACTTCAAAGAAACCAAAGTTTCTAACAGGGCCTGTTCATATACGCCAGCAATTCTCATGCTGAGGGGCTCAACCAATTATGGGCTTGAAGGACTCTGTCCTAGGGTTCGAATAAGAACTGCTGCATAGCGCGCATGTGCATTGAGTTTGATAGAAACAGCTTTGCAAAACAACAGTTACAAGTTAGCCACAGAATAATTTCATTGTTGGGCTTCTCACAACACCAGGAACTGCATTAAAGTGTTACAATCTGAGGAAGGTTGAGAACCACTGTGTAGAAATAAGTCACACCTGAGTGAATCATGAACGAAAGCAGATCATGATCAGACCTTAGTGATTGTGGAGAGTTGGTATCTTGTGGGTCCTGAATCAAATATTATAGGGTCACTTCGGACTTGTAGAGAGCCACTTTGGACATTTTTCGTTATGGCCCCTTTTGCCATGAACAGATGTCAATGTTCTTTCCAACCCAACGCTGATCCCCTCAAGATGTGATGATCATTTCTGACTTTGTCCTGTAACTCTAGACACGCCTTGCATTGTTCACAGCGTGGAATACACTATTTCGGGCAAACGGAATGTGTTTCCCTGAGACACAGTCATGCGAATGGCTTCAAAAACATCTCCAGTCCCCTGTAAAGCGAGGCTTAAGCTCCCAGAGCAGCTTGAGAACGATGCAGTAACTATCAACTGGGGTTCAGATGCCACCGTGTCGCTCCTGACTACCTCTGCGGAGGCAGCCAACTTCCAATGAGGTTCCCGCACACCTGTGCTGTGAACCCTTCTGAAGGGTTCAGAGAATCATTCCAGGACCCTTCTGGAGGCATGGTTAGACTCTTCTCGCTGCCCTGAAAACCTCCCTTCTTCAGACCCTGCTCATTTGCACTCTCACCGGTGGCTCCTGAACCTTCAGCTGATGCCCTGGGTCCCTTTGCTAAAATTCCATGAACCTCTTCCTGTTCTTTCCCGGGTTCTTTCTGCTCACAAGAACTTGTAGCTGATGCTGCTCTTTGCATCTCTGCAGTAGACAGCATCAGGCAGCCCTCCTCCTCCATTATGGGTCAGTGTCAGCTTTTTAACCTTCACCAGCTGCTTTTTGCAGGGCTCAGCAGATTGGATGTTGGAACCACTGGAACGGTAGGCACATGTAAGAGCTAGCGTGTAGATAATGAGTACTGAATCCAGGCCCCTGTTAGGGCAACCAGGCATCAAAATTGTTCTGTAGGTGATTTTGTAGAAAGGAACTCTCCCATTGGATGCCATCACATCTCCATTATCTGATTGACTCATTGCTTGTAAGAAGGGTCATCCACGCTTGTAGACATGGGCCTGTCATCGAGCTACAATGGTGGTTGGAACAGAAGGATGGATTGTCTGAGCGGGGAACTCAGAGAGAACCTATCTCAAAAAACTGAAATTGAAACAATAGAAAAGAAAAGAAAAGAAAGGATATGAAACTAAAGGATAGGAAAGGAAAGGAAAAGAAAGGACAGGAAAGGAAAGGAAAGGAAAGGAAAAAAGAAAGGGAAAAGGAAAGGAAAGGAAAGGAAAGGAAAGGAAAGGAAAGGAAAGGAAAGGAAAGGAAATGTTTGCATCGTACCTCAACAGGATTCACAATGAACTGTGTTTGATGCTAAGCCCCCAAAGATTTAAAAGAAACAAAAGGTTCTAACAGGGCCTGTGCATATAAGCCATCAATTCCCATGCAGGGGGCAAAACCAATTTGGAACTTGAAGACTTTTGTCCGAGGATTTGATTAAGAACAGAAGCATGTGAGACATTTGCATTAAGATAGATAGAAGGTGATTGGCAAAACAAAAGTTACTAATTAGGAAGAGCGTAATTTCATTGTTGGGTTCCCTACAAGATGAGGACATTTTTTAGAGTTGAAAGTCTTTGGAAGGTTGAGAACCACTGTGTAGAAATAAGTCCCACCTGAGTGAATCATGCTTGATAGCAGATCATGATCTGACCTTAGTGATTGTGGAGAGTTGGTATATTGTGGGTCCTGAATCAAATACTACAGGGTCACTTCTGACTTGTCATCAGCAACTTTGGGCATTTTTCCCTATTACCACTTTTGCCATGAACAGATGTCAATGTTCTTTCCAAGCCAACGCCGATCCCCTCAGGATGTGGCGTTCATTTCTGACTCTGTCCCGTAACTCTGGAAACGCCATGCATTGTTCACACCGTGGAATACACAATTTCGAGTGAACCTACTGTGCTTCCCTTAGACACAGTCATGCGAATGGCTTCAAAAGCATCTCCAGGCCCCTGTGAAGCTAGGGTTCAGCCTGAGGCCAGCTTGAGACAGATGCAGAAATTATCAAGTCGGGCTCATACGCCACCGTGTGGCTGTAGCCTGCCACTGCGGAGGCAGGCAACGTCCATGGGCTTTCTTTCATGGTTGTTCTCTGAACCCTTCTGCCCCAGCCACGAGCAAAAATGCTCATGGCTGGGGCAGAAGGGTTCAGAGAATTCATTCAAGGACCCTTCTGGACAAGCGGTGAGCCTCTTCTCGCTGCCTTGAGAACCTCCCTTCTTCTGACCACGCTCCATCCCACAGTCATCAGTGCGTCCTGATCCTCCTGATGAGCCCCAGGGTCCTCTTTCTAAAATTTCATCTACCCCTTCCTGTTCCTTCCCTGGTTGTTTCTGCATACAAGAATTTGTTCCTGATTCTACTCTTTGCATTTTTCCACAGGGCGAGATCAAGGAGCCCTCCACCATTATGGGTCAATGTCAGCTTTTTCACATACAGAAGCTGGTCTCTGCAGGAGTCACCTATGTGGATGTTGGAACTTCTGGATAGGTAGCCACAGATAGCAGCTAGCATCTGGATGCTGAGTACTGAATCCAGGCCACTGCAATGTCACACAGGCCTCATAAACGCTTGGAGGTTTTCCTGTAGAAAAAAATTCTCACATCGGATTCCCGCACTTGTCCTTTTTCTGATTCCCTCATTGTTTGTAAGAAGTTCAGCCATGCTTGGGGACACAGCCTGTCACCGAAAGACAAGGGTGACTCTGGCACTTGGGTGGAATGTTTTTGAGGAGATCTAGAAATGATCCTCACTCAGACATTTAAAAACGAAAGAAGAGAAAAGAAAGAAAGAACAGAAAAGAAAGGAAGAAAAGAAAAAAGAAAAGAAATGAAAAAAGGAAGAAAAGCTTCGAATCCTACCTCTACAGTATTCACAAAGTCTTGGGTTTGGTTCTGAACACACAACCACTTCAAAGAAACCAAAGTTTCTAACAGGGCCTGTTCATATACGCCAGCAATTCTCATGCTGAGGGGCTCAACCAATTATGGGCTTGAAGGACTCTGTCCTAGGGTTCGAATAAGAACTGCTGCATAGCGCGCATGTGCATTGAGTTTGATAGAAACAGCTTTGCAAAACAACAGTTACAAGTTAGCCACAGAATAATTTCATTGTTGGGCTTCTCACAACACCAGGAACTGCATTAAAGTGTTACAATCTGAGGAAGGTTGAGAACCACTGTGTAGAAATAAGTCACACCTGAGTGAATCATGAACGAAAGCAGATCATGATCAGACCTTAGTGATTGTGGAGAGTTGGTATCTTGTGGGTCCTGAATCAAATATTATAGGGTCACTTCGGACTTGTAGAGAGCCACTTTGGACATTTTTCGTTATGACCGCTTTTGCCATGAACAGATGTCAATGTTCTTTCCAACCCAACGCTGATCCCCTCAAGATGTGATGATCATTTCTGACTTTGTCCTGTAACTCTAGACACGCCTTGCATTGTTCACAGCGTGGAATACACTATTTCGGGCAAACGGAATGTGTTTCCCTGAGACACAGTCATGCGAATGGCTTCAAAAACATCTCCAGTCCCCTGTAAAGCGAGGCTTAAGCTCCCAGAGCAGCTTGAGAACGATGCAGTAACTATCAACTGGGGTTCAGATGCCACCGTGTCGCTCCTGACTACCTCTGCGGAGGCCGCCAACTTCCAATGAGGTTCCCGCACACCTGTGCTGTGAACCATTCTGAAGGGTTCAGAGAATCATTCCAGGACCCTTCTGGAGGCATGGTTAGACTCTTCTCGCTGCCCTGAAAACCTCCCTTCTTCAGACCCTGCTCATTTGCACTCTCACCGGGTGGCTCCTGAACCTTCAGCTGATGCCCTGGGTCCCTTTGCTAAAATTCCATGAACCTCTTCCTCTTCTTTCCCGGGTACTTTCTGCTCACAAGAAACTTGTAGCTGATGCTGCTCTTTGCATCTCTGCAGTAGACAGCATCAGGCAGCCCTCCTCCTCCATTATGGGTCAGTGTCAGCTTTTTAACCTTCACCAGCTGCTTTTTGCAGGGCTCAGCAGATTGGATGTTGGAACCACTGGAACGGTAGGCACATGTAAGAGCTAGCGCGTAGATAATGAGTACTGAATCCAGGCCCCTGTTAGGGCAACCAGGCATCAAAATTGTTCTGTAGGTGATTTTGTAGAAAGGAACTCTCCCATTGGATGCCATCACATCTCCATCATCTGATTGACTCATTGCTTGTAAGAAGGGTCATCCACGCTTGTAGACATGGGCCTGTCATCGAGCTACAATGGTGGTTGGAACAGAAGGATGGATTGTCTGAGCGGGGAACTCAGAGAGAACCTATCTCAAAAAACTGAAATTGAAACAATAGAAAAGAAAAGAAAAGAAAGGATATGAAACTAAAGGATAGGAAAGGAAAGGAAAAGAAAGGACAGGAAAGGAAAGGAAAGGAAAGGAAAGAAAAGAAAAGGGAAGGAAAGGAAGGAAAGGAAAGGAAAGGAAAGGAAAGGAAAGGAAAGGAAAGGAAAGGAAATGTTTGCATCGTACCTCAACAGGATTCACAATGAACTGTGTTTGATGCTAAGCCCCCAAAGATTTAAAAGAAACAAAAGGTTCTAACAGGGCCTGTGCATATAAGCCATCAATTCCCATGCAGGGGGCAAAACCAATTTGGAACTTGAAGACTTTTGTCCGAGGATTTGATTAAGAACAGAAGCATGTGAGACATTTGCATTAAGATAGATAGAAGGTGATTGGCAAAACAAAAGTTACTAATTAGGAAGAGCGTAATTTCATTGTTGGGTTCCCTACAAGATGAGGACATTTTTTAGAGTTGAAAGTCTTTGGAAGGTTGAGAACCACTGTGTAGAAATAAGTCCCACCTGAGTGAATCATGCTTGATAGCAGATCATGATCTGACCTTAGTGATTGTGGAGAGTTGGTATATTGTGGGTCCTGAATCAAATACTACAGGGTCACTTCTGACTTGTCATCAGCAACTTTGGGCATTTTTCCCTATTACCACTTTTGCCATGAACAGATGTCAATGTTCTTTCCAAGCCAACGCCGATCCCCTCAGGATGTGGCGTTCATTTCTGACTCTGTCCGTAACTCTGGAAACGCCATGCATTGTTCACACCGTGGAATACACAATTTCGAGTGAACCTACTGTGCTTCCCTTAGACACAGTCATGCGAATGGCTTCAAAAGCATCTCCAGGCCCCTGTGAAGCTAGGGTTCAGCCTGAGGCCAGCTTGAGACAGATGCAGAAATTATCAAGTCGGGCTCATACGCCACCGTGTGGCTGTAGCCTGCCACTGCGGAGGCAGGCAACGTCCATGGGCTTTCTTTCATGGTTGTTCTCTGAACCCTTCTGCCCCAGCCACGAGCAAAAATGCTCATGGCTGGGGCAGAAGGGTTCAGAGAATTCATTCAAGGACCCTTCTGGACAAGCGGTGAGCCTCTTCTCGCTGCCTTGAGAACCTCCCTTCTTCTGACCACGCTCCATCCCACAGTCAGCAGTGCGTCCTGATCCTCCTGATGAGCCCCAGGGTCCTCTTTCTAAAATTTCATCTACCCCTTCCTGTTCCTTCCCTGGTTCTTTCTGCATACAAGAATTTGTTCCTGATTCTACTCTTTGCATTTTTCCACAGGGCGAGATCAAGGAGCCCTCCACCATTATGGGTCAATGTCAGCTTTTTCACATACAGAAGCTGGTCTCTGCAGGAGTCACCTATGTGGATGTTGGAACTTCTGGATAGGTAGCCACAGATAGCAGCTAGCATCTGGATGCTGAGTACTGAATCCAGGCCACTGCAATGTCACACAGGCCTCATGAACGCTTGGAGGTTTTCCTGTAGAAAAAAATTCTCACATCGGATTCCCGCACTTGTCCTTTTTCTGATTCCCTCATTGTTTGTAAGAAGTTCAGCCATGCTTGGGGACACAGCCTGTCACCGAAAGACAAGGGTGACTCTGGCACTTGGGTGGAATGTTTTTGAGGAGATCTAGAAATGATCCTCACTCAGACATTTAAAAACGAAAGAAGAGAAAAGAAAGAAAGAACAGAAAAGAAAGGAAGAAAAGAAAAAAGGAAAGAAAAGAAAAGAAATGAAAAAAGGAAGAAAAGCTTCGAATCCTACCTCTACAGTATTCACAAAGTCTTGGGTTTGGTTCTGAACACACAACCACTTCAAAGAAACCAAAGTTTCTAACAGGGCCTGTTCATATACGCCAGCAATTCTCATGCTGAGGGGCTCAACCAATTATGGGCTTGAAGGACTCTGTCCTAGGGTTCGAATAAGAACTGCTGCATAGCGCGCATGTGCATTGAGTTTGATAGAAACAGCTTTGCAAAACAACAGTTACAAGTTAGCCACAGAATAATTTCATTGTTGGGCTTCTCACAACACCAGGAACTGCATTAAAGTGTTACAATCTGAGGAAGGTTGAGAACCACTGTGTAGAAATAAGTCACACCTGAGTGAATCATGAACGAAAGCAGATCATGATCAGACCTTAGTGATTGTGGAGAGTTGGTATCTTGTGGGTCCTGAATCAAATATTATAGGGTCACTTCGGACTTGTAGAGAGCCACTTTGGACATTTTTCGTTATGCCCCTTTTGCCATGAACAGATGTCAATGTTCTTTCCAACCCAACGCTGATCCCCTCAAGATGTGATGATCATTTCTGACTTTGTCCTGTAACTCTAGACACGCCTTGCATTGTTCACAGCGTGGAATACACTATTTCGGGCAAACGGAATGTGTTTCCCTGAGACACAGTCATGCGAATGGCTTCAAAAACATCTCCAGTCCCCTGTAAAGCGAGGCTTAAGCTCCCAGAGCAGCTTGAGAACGATGCAGTAACTATCAACTGGGGTTCAGATGCCACCGTGTTGCTCCTGACTACCTCTGCGGAGGCCGCCAACTTCCAATGAGGTTCCTGCACACCTGTGCTGTGAACCATTCTGAAGGGTTCAGAGAATCATTCCAGGACCCTTCTGGAGGCATGGTTAGACTCTTCTCGCTGCCCTGAAAACCTCCCTTCTTCAGACCCTGCTCATTTGCACTCTCACCGGTGGCTCCTGAACCTTCAGCTGATGCCCTGGGTCCCTTTGCTAAAATTCCATGAACCTCTTCCTCTTCTTTCCCGGGTACTTTCTGCTCACAAGAAATTGTAGCTGATGCTGCTCTTTGCATCTCTGCAGTAGACAGCATCAGGCAGCCCTCCTCCTCCATTATGGGTCAGTGTCAGCTTTTTAACCTTCACCAGCTGCTTTTTGCAGGGCTCAGCAGATTGGATGTTGGAACCACTGGAACGGTAGGCACATGTAAGAGCTAGCGCGTAGATAATGAGTACTGAATCCAGGCCCCTGTTAGGGCAACCAGGCATCAAAATTGTTCTGTAGGTGATTTTGTAGAAAGGAACTCTCCCATTGGATGCCATCACATCTCCATTATCTGATTGACTCATTGCTTGTAAGAAGGGTCATCCACGCTTGTAGACATGGGCCTGTCATCGAGCTACAATGGTGGTTGGAACAGAAGGATGGATTGTCTGAGCGGGGAACTCAGAGAGAACCTATCTCAAAAAACTGAAATTGAAACAATAGAAAAGAAAAGAAAAGAAAGGATATGAAACTAAAGGATAGGAAAGGAAAGGAAAAGAAAGGACAGGAAAGGAAAGGAAAGGAAAGGAAAGAAAAGAAAAGGGAAGGAAAGAAAAGGAAAGGAAAGGAAAGGAAAGGAAAGGAAAGGAAAGGAAAGGAAAGGAAAGGAAATGTTTGCATCGTACCTCAACAGGATTCACAATGAACTGTGTTTGATGCTAAGCCCCCAAAGATTTAAAAGAAACAAAAGGTTCTAACAGGGCCTGTGCATATAAGCCATCAATTCCCATGCAGGGGGCAAAACCAATTTGGAACTTGAAGACTTTTGTCCGAGGATTTGATTAAGAACAGAAGCATGTGAGACATTTGCATTAAGATAGATAGAAGGTGATTGGCAAAACAAAAGTTACTAATTAGGAAGAGCGTAATTTCATTGTTGGGTTCCCTACAAGATGAGGACATTTTTTAGAGTTGAAAGTCTTTGGAAGGTTGAGAACCACTGTGTAGAAATAAGTCCCACCTGAGTGAATCATGCTTGATAGCAGATCATGATCTGACCTTAGTGAGTGTGGAGAGTTGGTTTATTGTGGGTCCTGAATCAAATACTACAGGGTCACTTCTGACTTGTCATCAGCAACTTTGGGCATTTTTCCCTATTACCACTTTTGCCATGAACAGATGTCAATGTTCTTTCCAAGCCAACGCCGATCCCCTCAGGATGTGGCGTTCATTTCTGACTCTGTCTCGTAACTCTGGAAACGCCATGCATTGTTCACACCGTGGAATACACAATTTCGAGTGAACCTACTGTGCTTCCCTTAGACACAGTCATGCGAATGGCTTCAAAAGCATCTCCAGGCCCCTGTGAAGCTAGGGTTCAGCCTGAGGCCAGCTTGAGACAGATGCAGAAATTATCAAGTCGGGCTCATACGCCACCGTGTGGCTGTAGCCTGCCACTGCGGAGGCAGGCAACGTCCATGGGCTTTCTTTCATGGTTGTTCTCTGAACCCTTCTGCCCCAGCCACGAGCAAAAATGCTCATGGCTGGGGCAGAAGGGTTCAGAGAATTCATTCAAGGACCCTTCTGGACAAGCGGTGAGCCTCTTCTCGCTGCCTTGAGAACCTCCCTTCTTCTGACCACGCTCCATCCCACAGTCATCAGTGCGTCCTGATCCTCCTGATGAGCCCCAGGGTCCTCTTTCTAAAATTTCATCTACCCCTTCCTGTTCCTTCCCTGGTTGTTTCTGCATACAAGAATTTGTTCCTGATTCTACTCTTTGCATTTTTCCACAGGGCGAGATCAAGGAGCCCTCCACCATTATGGGTCAATGTCAGCTTTTTCACATACAGAAGCTGGTCTCTGCAGGAGTCACCTATGTGGATGTTGGAACTTCTGGATAGGTAGCCACAGATAGCAGCTAGCATCTGGATGCTGAGTACTGAATCCAGGCCACTGCAATGTCACACAGGCCTCATAAACGCTTGGAGGTTTTCCTGTAGAAAAAAATTCTCACATCGGATTCCCGCACTCGTCCTTTTTCTGATTCCCTCATTGTTTGTAAGAAGTTCAGCCATGCTTGGGGACACAGCCTGTCACCGAAAGACAAGGGTGACTCTGGCACTTGGGTGGAATGTTTTTGAGGAGATCTAGAAATGATCCTCACTCAGACATTTAAAAACGAAAGAAGAGAAAAGAAAGAAAGAACAGAAAAGAAAGGAAGAAACGAAAAAAGAAAAGAAATGAAAAAAGGAAGAAAAGCTTCGAATCCTACCTCTACAGTATTCACAAAGTCTTGGGTTTGGTTCTGAACACACAACCACTTCAAAGAAACCAAAGTTTCTAACAGGGCCTGTTCATATACGCCAGCAATTCTCATGCTGAGGGGCTCAACCAATTATGGGCTTGAAGGACTTTGTCCTAGGGTTCGAATAAGAACTGCTGCATAGCGCGCATGTGCATTGAGTTTGATAGAAACAGCTTTGCAAAACAACAGTTAAAGTTAGCCACAGAATAATTTCATTGTTGGGCTTCTCACAACACCAGGAACTGCATTAAAGTGTTACAATCTGAGGAAGGTTGAGAACCACTGTGTAGAAATAAGTCACACCTGAGCGAATCATGAACGAAAGCAGATCATGATCAGACCTTAGTGATTGTGGAGAGTTGGTATCTTGTGGGTCCTGAATCAAATATTATAGGGTCACTTCGGACTTGTAGAGAGCCACTTTGGACATTTTTCGTTATGACCGCTTTTGCCATGAACAGATGTCAATGTTCTTTCCAACCCAACGCTGATCCCCTCAAGATGTGATGATCATTTCTGACTTTGTCCTGTAACTCTAGACACGCCTTGCATTGTTCACAGCGTGGAATACACTATTTCGGGCAAACGGAATGTGTTTCCCTGAGACACAGTCATGCGAATGGCTTCAAAAACATCTCCAGTCCCCTGTAAAGCGAGGCTTAAGCTCCCAGAGCAGCTTGAGAACGATGCAGTAACTATCAACTGGGGTTCAGATGCCACCGTGTTGCTCCTGACTACCTCTGCGGAGGCCGCCAACTTCCAATGAGGTTCCTGCACACCTGTGCTGTGAACCATTCTGAAGGGTTCAGAGAATCATTCCAGGACCCTTCTGGAGGCATGGTTAGACTCTTCTCGCTGCCCTGAAAACCTCCCTTCTTCAGACCCTGCTCATTTGCACTCTCACCGGTGGCTCCTGAACCTTCAGCTGATGCCCTGGGTCCCTTTGCTAAAATTCCATGAACCTCTTCCTCTTCTTTCCCGGGTTCTTTCTGCTCACAAGAACTTGTAGCTGATGCTGCTCTTTGCATCTCTGCAGTAGACAGCATCAGGCAGCCCTCCTCCTCCATTATGGGTCAGTGTCAGCTTTTTAACCTTCACCAGCTGCTTTTTGCAGGGCTCAGCAGATTGGATGTTGGAACCACTGGAACGGTAGGCACATGTAAGAGCTAGCGTGTAGATAATGAGTACTGAATCCAGGCCCCTGTTAGGGCAACCAGGCATCAAAATTGTTCTGTAGGTGATTTTGTAGAAAGGAACTCTCCCATTGGATGCCATCACATCTCCATCATCTGATTGACTCATTGCTTGTAAGAAGGGTCATCCACGCTTGTAGACATGGGCCTGTCATCGAGCTACAATGGTGGTTGGAACAGAAGGATGGATTGTCTGAGCGGGGAACTCAGAGAGAACCTATCTCAAAAAACTGAAATTGAAACAATAGAAAAGAAAAGAAAAGAAAGGATATGAAACTAAAGGATAGGAAAGGAAAGGAAAAGAAAGGAAAGGAAAGGAAAGGAAAGGAAAGGAAAGAAAAGAAAAAAAGGAAAGGGAAGGAAAGGAAAGGAAAGGAAAGGAAAGGAAAGGAAAGGAAAGGAAAGGAAAGGAAATGTTTGCATCGTACCTCAACAGGATTCACAATGAACTGTGTTTGATGCTAAGCCCCCAAAGATTTAAAAGAAACAAAAGGTTCTAACAGGGCCTGTGCATATAAGCCATCAATTCCCATGCAGGGGGCAAAACCAATTTGGAACTTGAAGACTTTTGTCCGAGGATTTGATTAAGAACAGAAGCATGTGAGACATTTGCATTAAGATAGATAGAAGGTGATTGGCAAAACAAAAGTTACTAATTAGGAAGAGCGTAATTTCATTGTTGGGTTCCCTACAAGATGAGGACATTTTTTAGAGTTGAAAGTCTTTGGAAGGTTGAGAACCACTGTGTAGAAATAAGTCCCACCTGAGTGAATCATGCTTGATAGCAGATCATGATCTGACCTTAGTGATTGTGGAGAGTTGGTATATTGTGGGTCCTGAATCAAATACTACAGGGTCACTTCTGACTTGTCATCAGCAACTTTGGGCATTTTTCCCTATTACCACTTTTGCCATGAACAGATGTCAATGTTCTTTCCAAGCCAACGCCGATCCCCTCAGGATGTGGCGTTCATTTCTGACTTTGTCCCGTAACTCTAGAAACGCCATGCATTGTTCACACCGTGGAATACACAATTTCGAGTGAAACCTACTGTGCTTCCCTTAGACACAGTCATGCGAATGGCTTCAAAAGCATCTCCAGGCCCCTGTGAAGCTAGGGTTCAGCCTGAGGCCAGCTTGAGACAGATGCAGAAATTATCAAGTCGGGCTCATACGCCACCGTGTGGCTGTAGCCTGCCACTGCGGAGGCAGGCAACGTCCATGGGCTTTCTTTCATGGTTGTTCTCTGAACCCTTCTGCCCCAGCCAGGAGCAAAATGCTCCTGGCTGGGGCAGAAGGGTTCAGAGAATTCATTCAAGGACCCTTCTGGCCAAGCGGTGAGCCTCTTCTCGCTGCCTTGAGAACCTCCCTTCTTCTGACCACGCTCCATCCCACAGTCAGCAGTGCGTCCTGATCCTCCTGATGAGCCCCAGGGTCCTCTTTCTAAAATTTCATCTACCCCTTCCTGTTCCTTCCCTGGTTCTTTCTGCATACAAGAATTTGTTCCTGATTCTACTCTTTGCATTTTTCCACAGGGCAAGATCAAGGAGCCCTCCACCATTATGGGTCAATGTCAGCTTTTTCACATACAGAAGCTGGTCTCTGCAGGAGTCACCTATGTGGATGTTGGAACTTCTGGATAGGTAGCCACAGATAGCAGCTAGCATCTGGATGCTGAGTACTGAATCCAGGCCGCTGCAATGTCACACAGGCCTCATGAACGCTTGGAGGTTTTCCTGTAGAAAAAAATTCTCACATCGGATTCCCGCACGTGTCCTTTTTCTGATTCCCTCATTGTTTGTAAGAAGTTCAGCCATGCTTGGGGACACAGCCTGTCACCGAAAGACAAGGGTGACTCTGGCACTTGGGTGGAATGTTTTTGTGGAGATCTAGAAATGATCCTCACTCAGACATTTAAAAACGAAAGAAGAGAAAAGAAAGAAAGAAAAGAAAAGAAAGGAAGAAAAGAAAAAAAAAAGAAAAGAAATGAAAAAAGGAAGAAAAGTTTCGAATCCTACCTCTGCAGTATTCACAAATTCTTGGGTTTGGTTCTGAACACACAACCACTTCAAAGAAACCAAAGTTTCTAACAGGGCCTGTTCATATACGCCAGCAATTCTCATGCTGAGGGGCTCAACCAATTATGGGCTTGAAGGACTCTGTCCTAGGGTTCGAATAAGAACTGCTGCATAGCGCGCATTTGCATTAAGTTTGATAGAAACAGCTTTGCAAAACAACAGTTACAAGTTAGCCACAGAATAATTTCATTGTTGGGCTTCTCACAACACCAGGAACTGCATTAAAGTGTTGCAATCTGAGGAAGCTTGAGAACCACTGTGTAGAAATAAGTCACACCTGAGTGAATCATGAACGAAAGCAGATCATGATCAGACCTTAGTGATTGTGGAGAGTTGATATCTTGTGGGTCCTGAATCAAATATTATAGGGCCACTTCGGACTTGTAAAGAGCCACTTTGGCCATTTTTCGTTATGACCGCTTTTGCCATGAACAGATGTCAATGTTCTTTCCAACCCAACGCTGATCCCCTCAAGATGTGATGATCATTTCTGACTTTGTCCTGTAACTCTAGACACGCCTTGCATTGTTCACAGCGTGGAATACACTATTTCGGGCAAACGGAATGTGTTTCCCTGAGACACAGTCATGCGAATGGCTTCAAAAACATCTCCAGTCCCCTGTAAAGCGAGGCTTAAGCTCCCAGAGCAGCTTGAGAACGATGCAGTAACTATCAACTGGGGTTCAGATGCCACCATGTCGCTCCTGACTACCTCTGCGGAGGCCGCCAACTTCCAATGAGGTTCCCGCACACCTGTGCTGTGAACCCTTCTGAAGGGTTCAGAGAATCATTCCAGGACCCTTCTGGAGGCATGGTTAGACTCTTCTCGCTGCCCTGAAAACCTCCCTTCCTCAGACCCTGCTCATTTGCACTCCACCGGTGGCTCCTGAACCTTCAGCTGATGCCCTGGGTCCCTTTTCTAAAATTCCATGAACCCCTTCCTGTTCTTTCCAGGGTTCTTTCTGCTCACAAGAACTTGTGGCTGATGCTGCTCTTTGCATCTCTGCAGTAGACAACATCAGGCAGCCCTCCTCCTCCATTATGGGTCAGTGTCAGCTTTTTAACTTTCACCAGCTGCTTTTTGCAGGGCTCCGCAGATTGGATGTTGGAACCACTGGAACGGTAGGCACATGTAAGAGCTAGCGCGTAGATAATGAGTACTGAATCCAGGCCCCTGTTAGGGCAACCAGGCATCAAAATTGTTCTGTAGGTGATTTTGTAGAAAGGAACTCTCCCATTGGATGCCATCACATCTCCATCATCTGATTGACTCATTGCTTGTAAGAAGGTCATCCACGCTTGTAGACATGGGCCTGTCATCGAGCTACAATGGTGGTTGGAACAGAAGGATGGATTGTCTGAGCGGGGAACTCAGAGAGAACCTATCTCAAAAAACTGAAATTGAAACAATAGAAAAGAAAAGAAAAGAAAGGATATGAAACTAAAGGATAGGAAAGGAAAGGAAAAGAAAGGACAGGAAAGGAAAGGAAAGGAAAGGAAAGAAAAAAAGGAAAAAGGAAAAAGGAAAGGAAAGGAAAGGAAAGGAAAGGAAAGGAAAGGAAAGGAAAGGAAAGGAAATGTTTGCATCGTACCTCAACAGGATTCACAATGAACTGTGTTTGATGCTAAGCCCCCAAAGATTTAAAAGAAACAAAAGGTTCTAACAGGGCCTGTGCATATAAGCCATCAATTCCCATGCAGGGGGCAAAACCAATTTGGAACTTGAAGACTCTTGTCCGAGGATTTGATTAAGAACAGAAGCATGTGAGACATTTGCATTAAGATAGATAGAAGGTGATTGGCAAAACAAAAGTTACTAATTAGGAAGAGCGTAATTTCATTGTTGGGTTCCGTACAAGATGAGGACATTTTTTAGAGTTGAAAGTCTTTGGAAGGTTGAGAACCACTGTGTAGAAATAAGTCCCACCTGAGTGAATCATGCTTGATAGCAGATCATGATCTGACCTTAGTGATTGTGGAGAGTTGGTATATTGTGGGTCCTGAATCAAATACTACAGGGTCACTTCTGACTTGTCATCAGCAACTTTGGGCATTTTTCCCTATTACCACTTTTGCCATGAACAGATGTCAATGTTCTTTCCAAGCCAACGCCGATCCCCTCAGGATGTGGCGTTCATTTCTGACTCTGTCCCGTAACTCTAGAAACGCCATGCATTGTTCACACCGTGGAATACACAATTTCGAGTGAACCTACTGTGCTTCCCTTAGACACAGTCATGCGAATGGCTTCAAAAGCATCTCCAGGCCCCTGTGAAGCTAGGGTTCAGCCTGAGGCCAGCTTGAGACAGATGCAGAAATTATCAAGTCGGGCTCATACGCCACCGTGTGGCTGTAGCCTGCCACTGCGGAGGCAGGCAACGTCCATGGGCTTTCTTTCATGGTTGTTCTCTGAACCCTTCTGCCCCAGCCACGAGCAAAAATGCTCATGGCTGGGGCAGAAGGGTTCAGAGAATTCATTCAAGGACCCTTCTGGACAAGCGGTGAGCCTCTTCTCGCTGCCTTGAGAACCTCCCTTCTTCTGACCACGCTCCATCCCACAGTCAGCAGTGCGTCCTGATCCTCCTGATGAGCCCCAGGGTCCTCTTTCTAAAATTTCATCTACCCCTTCCTGTTCCTTCCCTGGTTCTTTCTGCATACAAGAATTTGTTCCTGATTCTACTCTTTGCATTTTTCCACAGGGCAAGATCAAGGAGCCCTCCACCATTATGGGTCAATGTCAGCTTTTTCACATACAGAAGCTGGTCTCTGCAGGAGTCACCTATGTGGATGTTGGAACTTCTGGATAGGTAGCCACAGAGCGCAGCTAGCATCTGGATGCTGAGTACTGAATCCAGGCCGCTGCAATGTCACACAGGCCTCATGAACGCTTGGAGGTTTTCCTGTAGAAAAAAATTCTCACATCGGATTCCCGCACTTGTCCTTTTTCTGATTCCCTCATTGTTTGTAAGAAGTTCAGCCATGCTTGGGGACACAGCCTGTCACCGAAAGACAAGGGTGACTCTGGCACTTGGGTGGAATGTTTTTGAGGAGATCTAGAAATGATCCTCACTCAGACATTTAAAAACGAAAGAAGAGAAAAGAAAGAAAGAAAGAAAAGAAAGGAAGAAAAGAAAAAAGAAAAGAAAAGAAAAAAAAGGAAGAAAAGCTTCGAATCCTACCTCTACAGTATTCACAAAGTCTTGGGTTTGGTTCTGAACACACAACCACTTCAAAGAAACCAAAGTTTCTAACAGGGCCTGTTCATATACGCCAGCAATTCTCATGCTGAGGGGCTCAACCAATTATGGGCTTGAAGGACTCTGTCCTAGGGTTCGAATAAGAACTGCTGCATAGCGCGCATGTGCATTGAGTTTGATAGAAACAGCTTTGCAAAACAACAGTTACAAGTTAGCCACAGAATAATTTCATTGTTGGGCTTCTCACAACACCAGGAACTGCATTAAAGTGTTACAATCTGAGGAAGGTTGAGAACCACTGTGTAGAAATAAGTCACACCTGAGTGAATCATGAACGAAAGCAGATCATGATCAGACCTTAGTGATTGTGGAGAGTTGGTATCTTGTGGGTCCTGAATCAAATATTATAGGGGTCACTTCGGACTTGTAAAGAGCCACTTTGGACATTTTTCGTTATGACCGCTTTTGCCATGAACAGATGTCAATGTTCTTTCCAACCCAACGCTGATCCCCTCAAGATGTGATGATCATTTCTGACTTTGTCCTGTAACTCTAGACACGCCTTGCATTGTTCACAGCGTGGAATACACTATTTCGGGCAAACGGAATGTGTTTCCCTGAGACACAGTCATGCGAATGGCTTCAAAAACATCTCCAGTCCCCTGTAAAGCGAGGCTTAAGCTCCCAGAGCAGCTTGAGAACGATGCAGTAACTATCAACTGGGGTTCAGATGCCACCGTGTCGCTCCTGACTACCTCTGCGGAGGCCGCCAACTTCCAATGAGGTTCCCGCACACCTGTGCTGTGAACCATTCTGAAGGGTTCAGAGAATCATTCCAGGACCCTTCTGGAGGCATGGTTAGACTCTTCTCGCTGCCCTGAAAACCTCCCTTCTTCAGACCCTGCTCATTTGCACTCTCACCGGTGGCTCCTGAACCTTCAGCTGATGCCCTGGGTCCCTTTGCTAAAATTCCATGAACCCCTTCCTGTTCTTTCCCGGGTTCTTTCTGCTCACAAGAACTTGTGGCTGATGCTGCTCTTTGCATCTCTGCAGTAGACAGCATCAGGCAGCCCTCCTCCTCCATTATGGGTCAGTGTCAGCTTTTTAACCTTCACCAGCTGCTTTTTGCAGGGCTCAGCAGATTGGATGTTGGAACCACTGGAACGGTAGGCACATGTAAGAGCTAGCGTGTAGATAATGAGTACTGAATCCAGGCCCCTGTTAGGGCAACCAGGCATCAAAATTGTTCTGTAGGTGATTTTGTAGAAAGGAACTCTCCCATTGGATGCCATCACATCTCCATCATCTGATTGACTCATTGCTTGTAAGAAGGTTCATCCACGCTTGTAGACATGGGCCTGTCATCGAGCTACAATGGTGGTTGGAACAGAAGGATGGATTGTCTGAGCGGGGAACTCAGAGAGAACCTATCTCAAAAAACTGAAATTGAAACAATAGAAAAGAAAAGAAAAGAAAGGATATGAAACTAAAGGATAGGAAAGGAAAGGAAAGGAAAGGAAAGGAAAGGAAAGGAAAGGGAAAGGAAAGGAAAGAAAAGAAAAGGAAAGGAAAGGAAAGGAAAGGAAAGGAAAGGAAAAAGGAAAGGAAAGGAAAGGAAAGGAAAGGAAATGTTTGCATCGTACCTCAACAGGATTCACAAGGTCCTGTGTTTGATGCTAAGCCCCCAAAGAATTAAAAGAAACAAAAGGTTCTAACAGGGCCTGTGCATATAAGCCATCAATTCCCATGCAGGGGGCAAAACCAATTTGGAACTTGAAGACTTTTGTCCGAGGATTTGATTAAGAACAGAAGCATGTGAGACATTTGCATTAAGATTGATAGAAGGTGATTGGCAAAACAAAAGTTACTAATTAGGAAGAGAGTAATTTCATTGTTGGGTTCCCTACAAGATGAGGACATTTTTTAGAGTTGAAAGTCTTTGGAAGGTTGAGAACCACTGTGTAGAAATAAGTCCCACCTGAGTGAATCATGCTTGATAGCAGATCATGATCTGACCTTAGTGATTGTGGAGAGTTGGTATATTGTGGGTCCTGAATCAAATACTACAGGGTCACTTCTGACTTGTCATCAGCAACTTTGGGCATTTTTCCCTATTACCACTTTTGCCATGAACAGATGTCAATGTTCTTTCCAAGCCAACGCCGATCCCCTCAGGATGTGGCGTTCATTTCTGACTTTGTCCCGTAACTCTAGAAACGCCATGCATTGTTCACACCGTGGAATACACTATTTCGGGGAAACCTACTGTGCTTCCCTTAGACACAGTCATGCGAATGGCTTCAAAAGCATCTCCAGGCCCCTGTGAAGCTAGGGTTCAGCCTGAGGCCAGCTTGAGACAGATGCAGAAATTATCAAGTCGGGCTCATACGCCACCGTGTGGCTGTAGCCTGCCACTGCGGAGGCAGGCAACGTCCATGGGCTTTCTTTCATGGTTGTTCTCTGAACCCTTCTGCCCCAGCCAGGAGCAAAAGTGCTCTGGCTGGGGCAGAAGGGTTCAGAGAATTCATTCAAGGACCCTTCTGGCCAAGCGGTGAGCCTCTTCTCGCTGCCTTGAGAACCTCCCTTCTTCTGACCACGCTCAATCCCACAGTCAGCAGTGCGTCCTGATCCTCCTGATGAGCCCCAGGGTCCTCTTTCTAAAATTTCATCTACCCCTTCCTGTTCCTTCCCTGGTTCTTTCTGCATACAAGAATTTGTTCCTGATTCTACTCTTTGCATTTTTCCACAGGGCAAGATCAAGGAGCCCTCCACCATTATGGGTCAATGTCAGCTTTTTCACATACAGAAGCTGGTCTCTGCAGGAGTCACCTATGTGGATGTTGGAACTTCTGGATAGGTAGCCACAGAGCGCAGCTAGCATCTGGATGCTGAGTACTGAATCCAGGCCGCTGCAATGTCACACAGGCCTCATGAACGCTTGGAGGTTTTCCTGTAGAAAAAATTCTCACATCGGATTCCCGCACGTGTCCTTTTTCTGATTCCCTCATTGTTTGTAAGAAGTTCAGCCATGCTTGGGGACACAGCCTGTCACCGAAAGACGAGGGTGACTCTGGCACTTGGGTGGAATGTTTTTGTGGAGATCTAGAAATGATCCTGACTCAGACATTTAAAAATGAAAGAAAGAAGAGAAAAGAAAGAAAGAAAAGAAAAAAAGAAAGGAAGAAAAGAAAAAAGAAAAGAAAAGAAATGAAAAAAGGAAGAAAAGTTTCGAATCCTACCTCTGCAGTATTCACAAATTCTTGGGTTTGGTTCTGAACACACAACCACTTCAAAGAAACCAAAGTTTCTAACAGGGCCTGTTCATATACGCCAGCAATTCTCATGCTGAGGGGCTCAACCAATTATGGGCTTGAAGGACTCTGTCCTAGGGTTCGAATAAGAACTGCTGCATAGCGCGCATTTGCATTAAGTTTGATAGAAACAGCTTTGCAAAACAACAGTTACAAGTTAGCCACAGAATAATTTCATTGTTGGGCTTCTCACAACACCAGGAACTGCATTAAAGTGTTGCAATCTGAGGAAGCTTGAGAACCACTGTGTAGAAATAAGTCACACCTGAGTGAATCATGAACGAAAGCAGATCATGATCAGACCTTAGTGATTGTGGAGAGTTGATGTCTTGTGGGTCCTGAATCAAATATGATAGGGCCACTTCGGACTTGTAAAGAGACACTTTGGCCATTTTTCGTTATGACCGCTTTTGCCATGAACAGATGTCAATGTTCTTTCCAACCCAACGCTGATCGCCTCAAGATGTGATGATCATTTCTGACTTTGTCCTGTAACTCTAGACACGCCTTGCATTGTTCACAGCGTGGAATACACTATTTCGGGCAAACGGAATGTGTTTCCCTGAGACACAGTCATGCGAATGGCTTCAAAAACATCTCCAGTCCCCTGTAAAGCGAGGCTTAAGCTTCCAGAGCAGCTTGAGAACGATGCAGTAACTATCAACTGGGGTTCAGATGCCACCATGTCGCTCCTGACTACCTCTGCGGAGGCAGCCAACTTCCAATGAGGTTCCCGCACACCTGTGCTGTGAACCCTTCTGAAGGGTTCAGAGAATCATTCCAGGACCCTTCTGGAGGCATGGTTAGACGCTTCTCGCTGCCCTGAAAACCTCCCTTCCTCAGACCCTGCTCATTTGCACTGCCACCGGTGGCTCCTGAACCTTCAGCTGATGCCCTGGGTCCCTTTTCTAAAATTCCATGAACCCCTTCCTGTTCTTTCCAGGGTTCTTTCTGCTCACAAGAACTTGTGGCTGATGCTGCTCTTTGCATCTTTGCAGTAGACAACATCAGGCAGCCCTCCTCCTCCATTATGGGTCAGTGTCAGCTTTTTAACTTTCACCAGCTGCTTTTTGCAGGGCTCCGCAGATTGGATGTTGGAACCACTGGAACGGTAGGCACATGTAAGAGCTAGCGATTAGATAATGAGTACTGAATCCAGGCCCCTGTTAGGGCAACCAGGCATCAAAATTGCTCTGTAGGTGATTTTGTAGAAAGGAACTCTCCCATTGGATGCCATCACATCTCCATCATCTGATTGACTCATTGCTTGTAAGAAGGTTCATCCACGCTTGTAGACATGGGCCTGTCATCGAGCTACAATGGTGGTTGGAACAGAAGGATGGATTGTCTGAGCGGGGAACTCAGAGAGAACCTATCTCAAAAAACTGAAATTGAAATAATAGAAAAGAAAAGAAAAGATATGAAACTAAAGGAAAGGAAAGGAAAGGAAAGGAAAGGAAAGGAAAGGAAAGGAAAGGAAAGGAAAGGAAAGGAAAGGAAAGGAAAGGAAAGGTTTGCATCGTACCTCAACAGGATTCACAAGGTCCTGTGTTTGATGCTAAGCCCCCAAAGAATTAAAAAGAAACAAAAGGTTCTAACAGGGACTGTGCATATAAGCCATCAATTCCCATGCAGGGGGCAAAACCAATTTGGAACTTGAAGACTTTTGTCCGAGGATTTGATTAAGAACAGAAGCATGTGAGACATTTGCATTAAGATTGATAGAAGGTGATTGGCAAAACAAAAGTTACTAATTAGGAAGAGAGTAATTTCATTGTTGGGTTCCCTACAAGATGAGGACATTTTTTAGAGTTGAAAGTCTTTGGAAGGTTGAGAACCACTGTGTAGAAATAAGTCCCACCTGAGTGAATCTTGCTCGATAGCAGATCATGATCTGACCTTAGTGATTGTGGAGAGTTGGTATATTGTGGGTCCTGAATCAAATACTACAGGGTCACTTCTGACTTGTCATCAGCAACTTTGGGCATTTTTCCCTATTACCACTTTTGCCATGAACAGATGTCAATGTTCTTTCCAAGCCAACGCTGATCCCTTCAGGATGTGGCGTTCATTTCTGACTTTGTCCCGTAACTCTAGAAACGCCATGCATTGTTCACACCGTGGAATACACTATTTCGGGGAAACCTACTGTGCTTCCCTTAGACACAGTCATGCGAATGGCTTCAAAAGCATCTCCAGGCCCCTGTGAAGCTAGGGTTCAGCCTGAGGCCAGCTTGAGACAGATGCAGAAATTATCAAGTCGGGCTCATACGCCACCGTGTGGCTGTAGCCTGCCACTGCGGAGGCAGGCAACGTCCATGGGCTTTCTTTCATGGTTGTTCTCTGAACCCTTCTGCCCCAGCCAGGAGCAAAACTGCTCCTGGCTGGGGCAGAAGGGTTCAGAGAATTCATTCAAGGACCCTTCTGGACAAGCGGTGAGCCTCTTCTCGCTGCCTTGAGAACCTCCCTTCTTCTGACCACGCTCAATCCCACAGTCAGCAGTGCGTCCTGATCCTCCTGATGAGCCCCAGGGTCCTCTTTCTAAAATTTCATCTACCCCTTCCTGTTCCTTCCCTGGTTCTTTCTGCATACAAGAATTTGTTCCTGATTCTACTCTTTGCATTTTTCCACAGGGCAAGATCAAGGAGCCTTCCACCATATGGGTAAATGTCAGCTTTTTCACATACAGAAGCTGGTCTCTGCAGGAGTCACCTATGTGGATGTTGGAACTTCTGGATAGGTAGCCACAGATAGCAGCTAGCATCTGGATGCTGAGTACTGAATCCAGGCCGCTGCAATGTCACACAGGCCTCATGAACGCTTGGAGGTTTTCCTGTAGAAACAAATTCTCACATCGGATTCCCGCACGTGTCCTTTTTCTGATTCCCTCATTGTTTGTAAGAAGTTCAGCCATGCTTGGGGACGCAGCCTGTCACCGAAAGACGAGGGTGACTCTGGCACTTGGGTGGAATGTTTTTGTGGAGATCTAGAAATGATCCTGACTCAGACATTTAAAAATGAAAGAAGAGAAAAGAAAGAAAGAAAAGAAAAGAAAGGATGAAAAGAAAAAAGAAAAGAAAAGAAATGAAAAAAGGAAGAAAAGTTTCGAATCCTACCTCTGCAGTATTCACAAATTCTTGGGTTTGGATCTGAACACACAACCACTTCAAAGAAACCAAAGTTTCTAACAGGGCCTGTTCATATACGCCAGCAATTCTCATGCTGAGGGGCTCAACCAATTATGGGCTTGAAGGACTCTGTCCTAGGGTTCGAATAAGAACTGCTGCATAGCGCGCATTTGCATTAAGTTTGATAGAAACAGCTTTGCTAAACAACAGTTACAAGTTAGCAACAGAATAATTTCATTGTTGGGCTTCTCACAACACCAGGAACTGCATTAAAGTGTGGCAATCTGCGGAAGCTTGAGAACCACTGTGTAGAAATAAGTCACACCTGAGTGAATCATGAACGAAAGCAGATCATGATCAGACCTTAGTGATTGTGGAGAGTTGATGTCTTGTGGGTCCTGAAACAAATATGATAGGGCCACTTCGGTCTTGTAAAGAGCCACTTTGGCCATTTTTCGTTATGAAAAACGCTTTTGCCATGAACAGATGTCAATGTTCTTTCCAACCCAACGCTGATCGCCTCAAGATGTGATGATCATTTCTGACTTTGTCCTGTAACTCTAGACACGCCTTGCATTGTTCACAGCGTGGAATACACTATTTCGGGCAAACGGAATGTGTTTCCCTGAGACACAGTCATGCGAATGGCTTCAAAAACATCTTCAGTCCCCTGTAAAGCGAGGCTTAAGCTCCCAGAGCAGCTTGAGAACGATGCAGTAACTATCAACTGGGGTTCAGATGCCACCATGTCGCTCCTGACTACCTCTGCGGAGGCCGCCAACTTCCAATGAGGGTCCCGCCCGCACACCTGTGTTGTGAACCCTTCTGAAGGGTTCAGAGAATCATTCCAGGACCCTTCTGGAGGCATGGTTAGACGCTTCTCGCTGCCCTGAAAACCTCCCTTCCTCAGACCCTGCTCATTTGCACTGCCACTGGTGGCTCCTGAACCTTCAGCTGATGCCCTGGGTCCCTTTTCTAAAATTCCATGAACCCCTTCCTGTTCTTTCCAGGGTTCTTTCTGCTCACAAGAACTTGTGGCTGATGCTGCTCTTTGCATCTTTGCAGTAGACAACATCAGGCAGCCCTCCTCCTCCATTATGGGTCAGTGTCAGCTTTTTAACTTTGACCAGCTGCTTTTTGCAGGGCTCCGCAGATTGGATGTTGGAACCACTGGAACGGTAGGCACATGTAAGAGCTAGCGATTAGATAATGAGTACTGAATCCAGGCCCCTGTTAGGGCAACCAGGCATCAAAATTGCTCTGTAGGTGATTTTGTAGAAAGGAACTCTCCCATTGGATGCCATCACATCTCCATCATCTGATTGACTCATTGCTTGTAAGAAGGTTCATCCACGCTTGTAGACATGGGCCTGTCATCGAGCTACAATGGTGGTTGGAACAGAAGGATGGATTGTCTGAGCGGGGAACTCAGAGAGAACCTATCTCAAAAAACTGAAATTGAAACAATAGAAAAGAAAAGAAAAGAAAAGAAAGGAAGGAAAGGAAAGGAAAGGAAAGGAAAGGAAAGGAAAGGAAAGGAAAGGAAAGGAAAGGAAAGGTAAGGAAAGGTTTGCATCGTACCTCAACAGGATTCACAAGGTCCTGTGTTTGATGCTAAGCCCCCAAAGAATTAAAAAGAAACAAAAGGTTCTAACAGGGACTGTGCATATAAGCCATCAATTCCCATGCAGGGGGCAAAACCAATTTGGCACTTGAAGACTTTTGTCTGAGGATTTGATTAAGAACAGAAGCATGTGAGACATTTGCATTAAGATTGATAGAAGGTGATTGGCAAAACAAAAGTTACTAATTAGGAAGAGAGTAATTTCATTGTTGGGTTCCCTACAAGATGAGGACATTTTTTAGAGTTGAAAGTCTTTGGAAGGTTGAGAACCACTGTGCAGAAATAAGTCCCACCTGAGTGAATCTTGCTCGATAGCAGATCATGATCTGACCTTAGTGATTGTGGAGAGTTGGTATATTGTGGGTCCTGAATCAAATACTACAGGGTCACTTCTGACTTGTCATCAGCAACTTTGGGCATTTTTCCCTATTACCACTTTTGCCATGAACAGACGTCAATGTTCTTTCCAAGCCAACGCTGATCCCTTCAGGATGTGGCGTTCATTTCTGACTTTGTCCCGTAACTCTAGAAACGCCATGCATTGTTCACACCGTGGAATACACTATTTCGGGGAAACCTACTGTGCTTCCCTTAGACACAGTCATGCGAATGGCTTCAAAAGCATCTCCAGGCCCCTGTGAAGCTAGGGTTCAGCCTGAGGCCAGCTTGAGACAGATGCAGAAATTATCAAGTCGGGCTCATACGCCACCGTGTGGCTGTAGCCTGCCACTGCGGAGGCAGGCAACGTCCATGGGCTTTCTTTCATGGTTGTTCTCTGAACCCTTCTGCCCCAGCCAGGAGCAGAAGGGTTCAGAGAATTCATTCAAGGACCCTTCTGGCCAAGCGGTGAGCCTCTTCTCGCTGCCTTGAGAACCTCCCTTCTTCTGACCACGCTCAATCCCACAGTCAGCAGTGCGTCCTGATCCTCCTGATGAGCCCCAGGGTCCTCTTTCTAAAATTTCATCTACCCCTTCCTGTTCCTTCCCTGGTTCTTTCTGCATACAAGAATTTGTTCCTGATTCTACTCTTTGCATTTTTCCACAGGGCAAGATCAAGGAGCCTTCCACCATATGGGTAAATGTCAGCTTTTTCACATACAGAAGCTGGTCTCTGCAGGAGTCACCTATGTGGATGTTGGAACTTCTGGATAGGTAGCCACAGATAGCAGCTAGCATCTGGATGCTGAGTACTGAATCCAGGCCGCTGCAATGTCACACAGGCCTCATGAACGCTTGGAGGTTTTCCTGTAGAAACAAATTCTCACATCGGATTCCCGCACGTGTCCTTTTTCTGATTCCCTCATTGTTTGTAAGAAGTTCAGCCATGCTTGGGGACGCAGCCTGTCACCGAAAGACGAGGGTGACTTTGGCACTTGGGTGGAATGTTTTTGTGGAGATCTAGAAATGATCCTGACTCAGACATTTAAAAATGGAAGAAGAGAAAAGAAAGAAAGAAAAGAAAAGAAAGGATGAAAAGAAAAAAGAAAAGAAAAGAAATGAAAAAAGGAAGAAAAGTTTCGAATCCTACCTCTGCAGTATTCACAAATTCTTGGGTTTGGATCTGAACACACAACCACTTCAAAGAAACCAAAGTTTCTAACAGGGCCTGTTCATATACGCCAGCAATTCTCATGCTGAGGGGCTCAACCAATTATGGGCTTGAAGGACTCTGTCCTAGGGTTCGAATAAGAACTGCTGCATAGCGCGCATTTGCATTAAGTTTGATAGAAACAGCTTTGCTAAACAACAGTTACAAGTTAGCAACAGAATAATTTCACTGTTGGGCTTCTCACAACACCAGGAACTGCATTAAAGTGTTGCAATCTGAGGAAGCTTGAGAACCACTGTGTAGAAATAAGTCACACCTGAGTGAATCATGAACGAAAGCAGATCATGATCAGACCTTAGTGATTGTGGAGAGTTGATGTCTTGTGGGTCCTGAATCAAATATGATAGGGCCACTTTGGACTTGTAAAGAGACACATTGGCCATTTTTCGTTATGACCGCTTTTGCCATGAACAGATGTCAATGTTCTTTCCAACCCAACGCTGATCGCCTCAAGATGTGATGATCATTTCTGACTTTGTCCTGTAACTCTAGACATGCCTTGCATTGTTCACAGCGTGGAATACACTATTTCGGGCAAACGGAATGTGTTTCCCTGAGACACAGTCATGCGAATGGCTTCAAAAACATCTTCAGTCCCCTGTAAAGCGAGGCTTAAGCTTCCAGAGCAGCTTGAGAACGATGCAGTAACTATCAACTGGGGTTCAGATGCCACCATGTCGCTCCTGACTACCTCTGCGGAGGCCGCCAACTTCCAATGAGGTTCCCGCACACCTGTGCTGTGAACCCTTTCTGAAGGGTTCAGAGAATCATTCCAGGACCCTTCTGGAGGCATGGTTAGACGCTTCTCGCTGCCCTGAAAACCTCCCTTCCTCAGACCCTGCTCATTTGCACTGCCACCGGTGGCTCCTGAACCTTCAGCTGATGCCCTGGGTCCCTTTTCTAAAATTCCATGAACCCCTTCCTGTTCTTTCCAGGGTTCTTTCTGCTCACAAGAACTTGTGGCTGATGCTGCTCTTTGCATCTCTGCAGTAGACAACATCAGGCAGCCCTCCTCCTCCATTATGGGTCAGTGTCAGCTTTTTAACTTTCACCAGCTGCTTTTTGCAGGGCTCCGCAGATTGGATGTTGGAACCACTGGAACGGTAGGCACATGTAAGAGCTAGCGCGTAGATAATGAGTACTGAATCCAGGCCCCTGTTAGGGCAACCAGGCATCAAAATTGCTCTGTAGGTGATTTTGTAGAAAGGAACTCTCCCATTGGATGCCATCACATCTCCATCATCTGATTGACTCATTGCTTGTAAGAAGGTTCATCCACGCTTGAAGACATGGGCCTGTCATCGAGCTACAATGGTGGTTGGAACAGAAGGATGGATTGTCTGAGCGGGGAACTCAGAGAGAACCTATCTCAAAAAACTGAAATTGAAACAATAGAAAAGAAAAGAAAAGAAAGGATAGGAAAGGAAAGGAAAGGAAAGGAAAGGAAAGGAAAGGAAAGGAAAGGAAAGGAAAGGAAAGGTAAGGAAAGGTTTGCATCGTACCTCAACAGGATTCACAAGGTCCTGTGTTTGATGCTAGGCCCCCAAAGAATTAAAAAGAAACAAAAGGTTCTAACAGGGACTGTGCATATAAGCCATCAATTCCCATGCAGGGGGCAAAACCAATTTGGCACTTGAAGACATTTGTCCGAGGATTTGATTAAGAACAGAAGCATGTGAGACATTTGCATTAAGATTGATAGAAGGTGATTGGCAAAACAAAAGTTACTAATTAGGAAGAGAGTAATTTCATTGTTGGGTTCCCTACAAGATGAGGACATTTTTTAGAGTTGAAAGTCTTTGGAAGGTTGAGAACCACTGTGTAGAAATAAGTCCCACCTGAGTGAATCTTGCTCGATAGCAGATCATGATCTGACCTTAGTGATTGTGGAGAGTTGGTATATTGTGGGTCCTGAATCAAATACTACAGGGTCACTTCTGACTTGTCATCAGCAACTTTGGGCATTTTTCCCTATTACCACTTTTGCCATGAACAGACGTCAATGTTCTTTCCAAGCCAACGCTGATCCCTTCAGGATGTGGCGTTCATTTCTGACTTTGTCCCGTAACTCTAGAAACGCCATGCATTGTTCACACCGTGGAATACACTATTTCAGGGAAACCTACTGTGCTTCCCTTAGACACAGTCATGCGAATGGCTTCAAAAGCATCTCCAGGCCCCTGTGAAGCTAGGGTTCAGCCTGAGGCCAGCTTGAGACAGATGCAGAAATTATCAAGTCGGGCTCATACGCCACCGTGTGGCTGTAGCCTGCCACTGCGGAGGCAGGCAACGTCCATGGGCTTTCTTTCATGGTTGTTCTCTGAACCCTTCTGCCCCAGCCAGGAGCAAAACTGCTCCTGGCTGGGGCAGAAGGGTTCAGAGAATTCATTCAAGGACCCTTCTGGACAAGCGGTGAGCCTCTTCTCGCTGCCTTGAGAACCTCCCTTCTTCTGACCACGCTCAATCCCACAGTCAGCAGTGCGTCCTGATCCTCCTGATGAGCCCCAGGGTCCTCTTTCTAAAATTTCATCTACCCCTTCCTGTTCCTTCCCTGGTTCTTTCTGCATACAAGAATTTGTTTCTGATTCTACTCTTTGCATTTTTCCACAGGGCAAGATCAAGGAGCCTTCCACCATATGGGTAAATGTCAGCTTTTTCACATACAGAAGCTGGTCTCTGCAGGAGTCACCTATGTGGATGTTGGAACTTCTGGATAGGTAGCCACAGATAGCAGCTAGCATCTGGATGCTGAGTACTGAATCCAGGCCGCTGCAATGTCACACAGGCCTCATGAACGCTTGGAGGTTTTCCTGTAGAAACAAATTCTCACATCGGATTCCCGCACGTGTCCTTTTTCTGATTCCCTCATTGTTTGTAAGAAGTTCAGCCATGCTTGGGGACGCAGCCTGTCACTGAAAGACGAGGGTGACTCTGGCACTTGGGTGGAATGTTTTTGTGGAGATCTAGAAATGATCCTGACTCAGACATTTAAAAATGGAAGAAGAGAAAAGAAAGAAAGAAAAGAAAAGAAAGAAGAAAAGAAAAAAGAAAAGAAAAGAAATGAAAAAAGGAAGAAAAGTTTCGAATCCTACCTCTGCAGTATTCACAAATTCTTGGGTTTGGATCTGAACACACAACCACTTCAAAGAAACCAAAGTTTCTAACAGGGCCTGTTCATATACGCCAGCAATTCTCATGCTGAGGGGCTCAACCAATTATGGGCTTGAAGGACTCTGTCCTAGGGTTCGAATAAGAACTGCTGCATAGCGCGCATTTGCATTAAGTTTGATAGAAACAGCTTTGCTAAACAACAGTTACAAGTTAGCCACAGAATAATTTCATTGTTGGGCTTCTCACAACACCAGGAACTGCATTAAAGTGTTGCAATCTGAGGAAGCTTGAGAACCACTGTGTAGAAATAAGTCACACCTGAGTGAATCATGAACGAAAGCAGATCATGATCAGACCTTAGTGATTGTGGAGAGTTGATGTCTTGTGGGTCCTGAATCAAATATGATAGGGCCACTTCGGACTTGTAAAGAGACACTTTGGCCATTTTTCGTTATGACCGCTTTTGCCATGAACAGATGTCAATGTTCTTTCCAACCCAACGCTGATCCCCTCAAGATGTGATGATCATTTCTGACTTTGTCCTGTAACTCTAGACACGCCTTGCATTGTTCACAGCGTGGAATACACTATTTCGGGCAAACGGAATGTGTTTCCCTGAGACACAGTCATGCGAATGGCTTCAAAAACATCTCCAGTCCCCTGTAAAGCGAGGCTTAAGCTCCCAGAGCAGCTTGAGAACGATGCAGTAACTATCAACTGGGGTTCAGATGCCACCATGTCGCTCCTGACTACCTCTGCGGAGGCCGCCAACTTCCAATGAGGTTCCCGCACACCTGTGCTGTGAACCCTTCTGAAGGGTTCAGAGAATCATTCCAGGACCCTTCTGGAGGCATGGTTAGACGCTTCTCGCTGCCCTGAAAACCTCCCTTCCTCAGACCCTGCTCATTTGCACTGCCACCGGTGGCTCCTGAACCTTCAGCTGATGCCCTGGGTCCCTTTTCTAAAATTCCATGAACCCCTTCCTGTTCTTTCCAGGGTTCTTTCTGCTCACAAGAACTTGTGGGTGATGCTGCTCTTTGCATCTTTGCAGTAGACAGCATCAGGCAGCCCTCCTCCTCCATTATGGGTCAGTGTCAGCTTTTTAACCTTCACCAGCTGCTTTTTGCAGGGCTCCGCAGATTGGATGTTGGAACCACTGGAACGGTAGGCACATGTAAGAGCTAGCGATTAGATAATGAGTACTGAATCCAGGCCCCTGTTAGGGCAACCAGGCATCAAAATTGCTCTGTAGGTGATTTTGTAGAAAGGAACTCTCCCATTGGATGCCATCACATCTCCATCATCTGATTGACTCATTGCTTGTAAGAAGGTTCATCCACGCTTGTAGACATGGGCCTGTCATCGAGCTACAATGGTGGTTGGAACAGAAGGATGGATTGTCTGAGCGGGGAACTCAGAGAGAACCTATCTCAAAAAACTGAAATTGAAATAATAGAAAAGAAAAGAAAAGGATATGAAACTAAAGGATAGGAAAGGAAAGGAAAGGAAAGGAAAGGAAAGGAAAGGAAAGGAAAGGAAAGGAAAGGAAAGGTTTGCATCGTACCTCAACAGGATTCACAAGGTCCTGTGTTTGATGCTAAGCCCCCAAAGATTTAAAAGAAACAAAAGGTTCTAACAGGGCCTGTGCATATAAGCCATCAATTCCCATGCAGGGGGCAAAACCAATTTGGCACTTGAAGACTTTTGTCCGAGGATTTGATTAAGAACAGAAGCATGTGAGACATTTGCATTAAGATTGATAGAAGGTGATTGGCAAAACAAAAGTTACTAATTAGGAAGAGAGTAATTTCATTGTTGGGTTCCCTACAAGATGAGGACATTTTTTAGAGTTGAAAGTCTTTGGAAGGTTGAGAACCACTGTGTAGAAATGAGCCCCACCTGAGTGAATCTTGCTCGATAGCAGATCATGATCTGACCTTAGTGATTGTGGAGAGTTGGTATATTGTGGGTCCTGAATCAAATACTACAGGGTCACTTCTGACTTGTCATCAGCAACTTTGGGCATTTTTCCCTATTACCACTTTTGCCATGAACAGATGTCAATGTTATTTCCAAGCCAACGCTGATGCCCTCATGATGTGGAGTTCATTTCTTACTTTCTCCTTTAACTCGAGAAATACCATGAATTTTTCCAAGCATGGAATATACTATTTAATGCAAACTTACTGTGTTTCCCTGAGACATAGTCATGCGAATGGCTTCAAAAGGATCTCCAGTCCATTCTGAGTCTCCAGTTCAGCCTCCAGAGCAGCTTGAGACAGATGCATTTACTATCAAATGGTACACATAGTCCACTCTGTGGTTACAGACTGCCACTGCAGAAGCAGTCATCTTCCATGAAGTTTCCTTCATGGTTGTCCTCTGAACTCTCCTCCCCAACCATGAGGAAATGCTCATGGCTGGGGCAGAAGGGTTCAGAGAATTCATTCAAGGACCTTTCTGGACACTGGGTGAGCCTCTTTTCCCTGCCCTGAAAACCTCCCTTCTTCTGACCAAGCTCAATCCCACCCTCAGCAGTGCATCCTGATCCTCCTGCTGAGCCCCAGGTTCTTCTTTCTAAAATCCATAAACCCATTCCTTTTCTCTCCCTGGTTGTTTCTGCTTGCAAGAACTTGCGGTTGACTCTGCTCTTTTCATTTTTCCACAGGGCAATATCAAGGATCCCTCCACCTTTACAGGTCAATGTCAGCCTTTTAACTTACAGGATCTGGTCTCTACAGGCGTCACCAATGTGGATGTTATAACTTCTGGAAAGATAGCCACATATAGCAGCTAGCACCTTGATACTGAATACTGAATCCAGGCCCCTGCAAGGTCACACAGGCATCATAAATACTTCCAGGTCATCATGCAGAAAATAATTCTTTCATGGGATGGCAACACATCTCCGTCTTCTGATTCCATCATTGTTTGTAAGAAGGTCTGCCATGTTTAGGGACACAGCCTGTCACTGAAAGATAATTGTGACTGAGGCAGAAGGGTGTAATGTTTGTGCAGAGATCTAGGAATGATCCTTACTCACAAATTTAAAAACGAAAGAAGAGAAAAGAAAGAAAGAAAAGAAAAGAAAAGAAAGGAAAGGAAAGAAACAGAAAAAATGTAAAGAAAAGAACAGAAGTGAAAAGAAAAGAAAAGAAAAGAAATGAAAAGAATTGAAAAGAAAAGTAAAGAAAAGAAAAGAAAAGAATGAACAAAGGAAGAAAATTTTCGGATCATACCTCTACAGCATTCACAAAGTCTTGAGTTTGATTCAGATCACACAACTACTTAAAAGAAAACAAAATTTCTAACAGGGCCTGTTTTTATATTTCAACAATTCACATGCTGATGGGCTCAGCAAATTTGGGGCTTGAAGGACTCTGTCCTAGGGTTCGAATAAGAACTGCTGCATATCAGACATTTCCATTAAGTTTGATAGAAGTTGCTTTGCAAAACAACAGTTACAAGTTAGCAGCAGAATAATTTCATTGTTGGGGTTCTCAAGCAGGAAGAATTGTCTTAAATTGTGGCAATCTGAGGATTGTTGAGAACCACTGTGTAGAAATAAGTCACACCTGAGTGAATCATGCTCGATAGCAGACCATGATCAGACCTTAATTATTGTTTTGAGTTGGTATATTTTGAGTCCTGAATCAAATATTGTTGGGTCACTTCGGACTTGTAAACAGCCACTTTGGCCATTTTTCTTTATGACCCCTTTTGCCATGAACACATGTCAATTTTCTTTCCAACCCTATGCTGATCCCCTCAGCATGTGGTCTTCATTTCTGACTTTGTCCTGTAACTCTAGAATTACCATGAATTGTTCCCACCATGGAGTACACTATTTTGGACAAACCTATTGTGTTTCCCTGAGACACAGTCATACGAATGGCTTCAAAAGCATCTCCAGGCCCCTATGCAGCTCCGGTTCAGCCTCCAGACCAGCTTCAGACAGATGCAGTTACTATCAAGTGGGGCAAATACGCCTCCATGTGGTTGCAGTCTGTTACTGCAGGGGCCGGCAACTTCCATAGAGTGTCCTTCATGATTGTCCTCTGAACTCTTCTGCCCGAGCCTTGAGCAAATGGCTGGGGCAGAAGAGTTCAGAGAATTCATTCAAGGACCTTTCTGGACACTGGGTGATCCTCTTCTTGCTGCCCTTAGAAGCTCCTTTCTTCTGACCATCCTCAATGGCACTTTCACCAGTGTGTCCTGATCCTCCTGCTGAGCCCCAGGGACCTCTTTCTAAAATTCCATGAACCCCTTCCTGTTCTTTCTGTGATACTTTTTGCTTACAAAAACTTGTGTCTGATTGAACTCTTTGCATGTTTCCACAGGGCAAGATCAAGGAACCCTCCACCATTATGGGTAAATATCAGCTTTTTAACTTACAGGAGCTAGTCTCTACAGGGGTCACCAATGTGGATGTTGGAACTTCTGGAAAGGTAGCCACATAGAGCAGCTAGCATCTAGATGCTGAGTACTGAATCCAGGCCCCTGCAAGGTCACACAGGCACCATAAACACTTGGAGGTTATCTTGCAGAAAATAATTCTCCCATTGGATGCCTGCACATCTCCGTCTTCTGATTCCATCATTGTTTGTAAGAAGGTCTGCCATGCTGGGTACACAGCCTGTCACCAAAAGACAAGGGTGACTGAGGCAGAAGGGTGGAATATTTGTGCAGAGGTCTATGAGTTATCCTTATTCACCAATTTAAAAACAAGAGAAGAGAAAAGAAAGAAAGAAAAGAAAAGAAAAAAATAGAAAAAGGAAAAATATTTCAGATCGTACCTCTAAAATATTCACAAAGTCTTTAGTTTGATTCTGAACACACAACCACTTAAAAAAACGAAAGTTTCTAACAGGGCCTGTTCATATATGCCAGCAATTCTCATGGTGAAGGGTTCAACCAATTTGGGACTTGAAAGACTCTGTCCCAGGGTTTGAATCAGGACTGCTGCATATCAGATTTGCATTAAGTTTGATAGAAGTAGCTTTGCAAAACAACAGTTACAAGTCAGCAACAAAATAATTTCATTTTTGGGGTTCTCACAACACGAGGACCTGTCTTAAAGTGTGGCAATCTGAGAACCACTGTGTAGAAATAAGTCCCACCTGAGTGAATCATGCTTGATAGAAGATCATGATCAGACTTTAGTGATTGTGGAGAGTTGGTATATTGTGGATCCTGAATCAAATACTATTGGGTCACAATGGACTTGTAAAAAGACTCTTTGACCAATTTTCTTTATAAACCCTTTTGCATGAACAGATGTCAATGATCTTTCAATGCAAAGCTGATCCCCTCAGGATTTGGTGTTCATTTCTGACTTTGTCCTGCAACTCTAGAAATGCCATGCATTGTTCCCACCATGGAATACACTATTTTGGGCAAACCTACTATGTTTCCCTGAGACACAGTCATACGAATGGCTTCAAAAGTATCTACAGTCCCCTCTGAAGCTAGGGATCAGCATCCAGACCAGCTTCAGACAGGTGCAGTAACTACTAAGTGGGGCAAAATGCCACCGTGTGGCTGCAGACTGCCACTGCAGAGGCAGGCAACTTCCATGGAGTTTCCTTCGTGGTTGTCCTCTGAACCCTTCTGCCCCACCCATGAGCAAATGCTCATCTCCTCCATGTCCTCTCCCTGTCTCCCAGTAATCATTGTTGCACAGGTCTATCATTATGAGACAGAAGAGGCCGCTGTCCTTTTCCAAGACCAATATGGGTGAGAGATCTTCATGCTCCTGCTTGTAGGCCTAGGCCTAGTCTTCTCCGCTGGTACCACCAATGTCTCCATGACTGCTCTCGTCCAGACCAATCACCAGTGCTGTGGATTTCAGGGACCGGTTGGACCCTGAGGAGATGGCTTCAACCACCACAAGTCTTGAGTCTTTTCAGAGACAAATAAGCTCTCTAGCTGGGTTGGTTCTTCAGAACTGCTAAGCCCTGGACTTAACGACTTCTGAATAAGGGGGAACCTGTCTTTTGTTAGGAGAAGAATGTTTTACATTAATGAGTCAAACATGGTAGAATCTATTGGTAAACAGCTAAAGATCCGTTGTAAAGAATTGCTTGATTGCTATTCCCAGCCACAGTTGAGCTCTTGGCTTAACGGGCCATTGATTACCTGTCTGTTACCCAACTTAACCCCCTTGCTTGTTTTGTGCTTTAGTATGATATTTGTCCCTTGCCTTAATTAATTTATTCATAAGCAGGTCTCCACCATTGTTGATGTGACCACTGGGAAGGTCATGGCTCAATATGTGGCCCTACAATCTACTACTACATACACCGATGTAGACACTAGTCTTTATTAAGAGAAAAGGAGGAGATGTTGGTGGTAAAGGAATCCCGATAGCATGAGATAGAGGTGGGCATCAGCACCTGTGCTAAATCCGTGGCATATAACATGGCCCTTTAATATGGCAGATCCTGACACACCAGTGAGCCCCAGATGGGAAAGCCTACCAGGGTGATGCCGCTTCCTCTGCCTTTACATAAAACTTGTTCACTAACATCAGTGAAATGAATAGTCTAAAACCTTAAACATACAAGGCTAAAATTGGATGGGCCTTTCTCAAGCTTGTTCACTCATGCTATAGCAAGCTTTAGGTAGGCTGGTTGAAGTGTCTAGTAAACATGGACCAAAGCGATTGGACCTCTCCTTTATGCAACACCCTACTTTCTCTACAAAAACCCAACTTCTTTTGAAATAAAGTAGATCTGCATCACAAAGGCATTTCTCTGGAGTCTGAGCTTCTTGGTGTAGTGGCTCTCTTGCCACTCATTATCTTGGGGACCCCTTGCTTCCACAAGCTATATTACTCAATGATGTATGTCCAACATCCTACTCCACAGATACTTGCTCAGCCATGTTCATTGCTGCTCTCTTCACAATAGCTAGGAAATGGAAACAACCTAAGTGAATGAACCATAACAGTATGGTCTACATATAATATGGAATACCATTTGGAGGCAAAGCAAAATGAAATAATGAACAGGAACTCCTTTTCTGCTGTTCACCATTGGTTTTGGTGACAGTGGCTGGACTTGATTTGCTAGGACTGAGTTGAGTCCCTGTTTAGTAATACATACTTATTTCTGTTAGTAAATATTATCCATTGATATATGCATGCATGCATCAAGAGCCATTAGAAGCATTATTTATTGAATACTAATAAATGCCATTCATTAATAGACATAAGGAGCACACACTTATTGCACACCTACTATGTGCTGGTTTTGTAGTTTTCACATTAGGGAATACAGAGGTGACTAAGAAGCATTTTCTACTCAAGGAATACATTATCCCTGGAAAAGATAGGATCTCACACTTGAAACAATAGTTGTGGTTCCCAGTGAGAAGTTCCTCAGTAGAGTCTCCCTGAGGGTATGGGGAGCCAGAGGAGGAAAACGGATTCTGTACGGGGCCTTCACAGGAGCAGGGCTGTGAAGGCAGAGGAGGGACTTTGCTAGTTGAGGGTATCACCCTTGCCAGGAGACAAGGTGTGAAGATGATGCATGGTACAAGCTAGGAGGAAGTTCCATGCCTCACAAGGAGACAGACTATTTTCCTGTGGGTAGTGGATAGCTATGGGGCTTCTAAAAATTGTGGGCTGGGTTCTTTTCCATTTATGTCCATACTGTCTTTTCCAGAGCTGTCCAACTTGGTCTCCTCACTATGTAATTACCACTACACAGTCAGACAACTAGACATTTGTGAAGGGAGGAGGGGTCTCCTAGCCTCCATTCCCTGAACATGGATTTTGGGGGTAAACTGAGGTTGGCACAGTGTGGGAACAGCCCAGGCCTACAAGATTTCATTAGCTTGGGCCACAGCATTAAATACAAAGACACTGGCAAGCAGGTCTGTCTGTCATCCTTACCTCACTATCACATTGAAGTTAGTGTACTGGAGGCCCCAAATGCTTTGACATCTGTAATCATGGTATATGGTAGTTTTAATCGAATATATGATTTTATGACCAGCCTGCCTATTACTCCTGTTGTTGACTCTGCTTTTTTTTATGGTTTACACATTTAAAAAACACATTAAAAATGTGTACATCATTTGTGTGATGCTAAGAAGACATCAGCAGAACCAGCCTGCCTCAATTTCCCCAGTCAGTCCTAATGTAATGACCATTTCCTTTCAGTGCCTTGTAAGCTTATGGCATCCTCACAAAGAAAGCATTTCCTATATTTTAAAAGTTACAGGCCTGGTTTGATCATCCTCAAATGGCATCTTGGCTTCTTCCAGAGACAAGAGCTAATTGCTGCCTTGTTTCCCAGGTACTGGCATAGCACAGCCACCTATGCCATAGCCACTGAGGTGAGTGGGGGCCTGCAGTACCTACTCCCTGCCCATCACCCCATGTACCAGTGGCCAAGAGACATGCTGAAGCCTGACATGGTCCTGTTGCTCACTGTGAGTTCTGAGGAGAAAGTGAGGAGACTGGAGAGCAGGGGTCTGGAGAAGACCAAAGAAGAGGCCGAACTTGAGGCCAACAGTGTGTTTCGTCAGAAGTAAGTATCCCAGGGTGATATGAATGGTGGAAGTTCCTGTAGGCCTGGAGCCAGGATCAGAACTGCTTTAGGATATGGAGTGAAGGCTCTTGTACTTCAAGGGCAAGAGTCAATGTCCCTAAGTCACCCCAGCCCTTATGTGTTTGTTACCATCTGGCTCCAGCATTGCCACTTGAAAACAATGGAGTTTCTATGCCAGAAATGATGGGGCATTGACTGAGACTCAAAGCATATGGGTTGGGGATATAATCAGTCAGTATCATGCTTTCTGTACAAGCAAGAAGACCTAGATTTGATCTTCAGCATCCATATTAAAGAAAAAAAATATGGGTACCACAACACCAGCTAACATGTCAGTGTTCCCGAAGCAGCGATATGGGGATCCGTGGAATGAGCTGAATCAGCGAGCTCCAGGTGCAGTGAGAAAGCATTTCTAACAAAATGTTGAGAGTAATCAAGGAAGATATCTCTGGCATCTGGATGCATATGCACACAGATGAACATGTACCTGCACATACACACACATAAATGTGTACAACAGACACAGCAACCAACCATCAAATAAACAGACCTAAAGTGTCTCTGCCTAATTTCCCCAGTCAGTCCTAATGTAATAGGCAATTTCTTTCAGTGTCTTATAAGCCTATGGTAGCCTCACAGTCAAAGCATTTCCTATATTCTATCAGTTACAGGACCAATGCTCAAAGGATTTGGTCCTTTGCTTCTTTTCCATCAGTACTGAGTAGACAAACTGGGCTAGAAGCCAAGATCTTCCTGACCCAGATGAGAGAAGATTGCTTGTTGTGATGAGGAACTTCTGAGCACAATTACAGGAGAGCCCTGGAGGTCTTACTGCCTCAGGGCTGAGTGTGACTCACACTTAGAGTGGTGGCTTAAGCACCAGAGCCACAATGACGGACAAAGAAACTATGGCAGCACTGTCAAAACAAAGGCATGCCTAACATGCAGAATAAAGGCAGCAGCTTCTATTTATTTAAGATACTGTGTTGGCTGGAGAGATTGGCTCTCTGGGTAAAGTGCTTGCTGTGCAAGCATGAGGACAAGAGTCTGGATCCCCAACATCCGCACAAAAGCCGAGAGCAATGATGCATATTTATAAACACAGCATCGGTGGGGGAGGGTGTTAGGAAACAAGCAGATCCTAACAGCATGTGAGCCAGCCAGCCTAGCCCGATCTGTGAGCTCCTGGTTTAACGAGAGACCAAGGTAGATAATCTGCAGTCTCCATGTGCACACACATAAGCCGTTATACCTCCATGTGCACACACATAAGCCGTTATACCTGCAGACACAGATAGGCATACACCCTCCTAGCGTCCCCCCACCTCAAATAAATAAAAGATCCCATGTTCAGGAAGCTACTTGTTTTATTTAATGTGGTGAAACTTGTGGCCTGGTTCTGGCTCTGGGTTCAGTTCTAAACACTATGTATGAATGTGTCAGGGAAACTGGCTGGGAAGGGAGACAGTGACTCCCTAACAGAGAAGGGACATATAGATTCCTGGGAAGAGTTAGGAGACTCTCAGATGAAAGTGGTATCTGTGCATGGGATTCTGACTCTAGGGTGATCACTGGGGTTGCAGACTGGGCCTCAGCTGCCTTCTCTGCCATGAGGATGAGGACGTACCTGCCAGTTCACTCTGCAAATAAACTGAGAAGAATGGACTAGGATACATGATTGGCAGGCGATAATAGGTTGTCAACTATTAAACATCAGAGCTGACTCATCCTTCATTGAACAAACTACACTGGAACTGTTTAGGGGCAGTGCTGGCCACCAAGGTCAGTTCGATGGGGCTTTGCTCCAGGTTGCAATAAAAAGGTAAGAAAGTTTCTTCTGGGTGGGAAAGGAGGCTGACTTCTCCCCTTCTCTCTTTCTCCAGGGTGGAAATGACGTACCAGTGTATGGAGAACCCAAGTTGCCACCTGGTCGCCAGCCCCTCGAGAGAGACAGTCCTGCAGAAAGTTTTACAGCTGATCCAGAGCACTGGCCATTAATTGTAGTTCCTCTGACCAGGTGCCTCATTATGCCAGAAGAGAAGTTGTGGGATGCACTTAAAACCAGTGCTTATCACATAGCTTCTTAAATTTAGGTAATGGGAGCATACTGAGAGGAGAAAACTAGAGAATGGGCATTTTTACGTTACTTTTGACTGACCAAGTCAGCCAGTAGCTGCTGATTCTTTCCTGCCGGGCCATGTACCATCTTCTTGGAATGTATTTTAACACCGTGACTACCTATGAAGATCTGATCCAATGGTGAGCCCATAGAGGTCTTCCCACACCTGGAAGCTGAAGATGTCAGATGTGGTCCACATTGACTAATTGTGATGGGCTAGTCTCACCTCCTTTCACCGCAAATTCTATAACTAAGCATTATCACAGAGCCTGCCAAGGATGTTCCCTCACAGCCATTTGGTGGGGACACTTGCAAAGAAGCCATTGACTTTGCTTCAGAGACTCGAAGAACACTTTGGACAACACCCTGAGTGAGAACCTCAGAGTTGAATAGATGTGTCCCCCTAAACTGTAAGCACACCAACCCCTCCTCGTTCTCCTTTGCTTGTTTGTATTCCATTTCGTGCCTCTGAAATCTGGTTCTGAGTGTAATGAACAGTCTGCACGGAGCTGTGTACATTTCACTTACCCAAAGCACCAATTTGTTTATATTGATGTTTACATCATGTGTTTCCTCAGTGTAGGAGCTGTGAGTCACTAATCAAAACTGAGGCCAAGGAGCTAAATGCAGCATTTGCTGTGTATTTTCATTACACAAATTTAATTTATCTTAATAAGCACCGTGGATTCCAGAACGAGATTTCATAGTAAATTATCTTGCACTTTGAATGTCTTCTGATTGCACGTGAAGTCAGCTCTGAGGGCTCTCTGGATAGAGAAAAGTACCATGGAAAAGAAGCCTGGTGGTTCTGTAGCCTTGACTGAATCATTTAACATCAGTAGCGTCAACAGCTTGGTATAAATGGAGACAGTTGGTGGGCCTGGAGCCACAACCCTGTAATAACACCTACTTGGGAGGCCAAGAAAGGGAAATTGAAATTTCAAGGCCTTCCTGAGCTAAAATGTGAGTTTGGGGCTAGCCTGGGTAATGTAGAGAGACCTTGCTTCATCATAGAAATTACAAAGAGGGCTGAGAGTAAAACTCCATAGTAGAACACTGTCCTTAATGTTCCATTTCCCAGTTCAGGCCCTGAGTTTCGTCCCCAGTACCATAAAAATAAAAATATAAGCAGAAAACAAATAAGCATGAATAAACAATTAAACAATAAAAGTGGTTAAGTAATTTTTGGTCATAAGGAGGTGGTTGGACCTGATTATTAGTTAACATTCCAGTTCTAATGTGGATGCCTTACTTTATCAATTCGATTTCGTGTCCTATTTTTAAGAATTAATTCCCAAGTAATTATATGTAAAGCCTTATCAGGTGTACCCTGAATTTTAAATTATATAAGAAAATTCAGTATTAACATCTCAATATTTTTCACTTTTGGAACTATGTATAACTTATAAACAATGTATTTATGTATCTAAATCTGTAGAACATATTTTTAAAGCTGATAATAGCATTAGTGTTCTCTGTAATG
Organism: Cricetomys ansorgei; assembly: GCA_026225945.1. Taxonomy (NCBI): domain Eukaryota; kingdom Metazoa; phylum Chordata; class Mammalia; order Rodentia; family Nesomyidae; genus Cricetomys; species Cricetomys ansorgei. Next base: position 46,012 of record JAMJFZ010000320.1, read on the forward strand.
TGGCAGATACTTCCCTGAAGGGTTTTGTTCAAGCCTTTCTGAGACTCTTGAGTCAAAGACCAAGAAAATTGTCTTAGTGCACTCTTCCTGAAACCTGCCAGTGAATAAACCTGCTGTGATTTTCTTAATCCAGTCTACGTTCATGGATATACGACACATTCATTTGAACATTACCCTGCAGGTTCATCTTTCCGTAGTCTATGGTTTTTACATACATGGAAAGATGGAGGGTGTGAGTTTGTGGCTAAGTGGAATTTGTGGTTAATGGGCTTTGGTGGCAAGAGTTCGTTTAAAACATTATTTTCTCATAATATCAGATTTTAAAAATTCTATTCTCTGTGCATCTGATAAGTAGATGATTTACATTAGATAACTCAGTGGCTCTACCAATGCCAAGAGGCTTGGCTCGGCTCACTGCAAGGTGAATCATGTTTTTATTCCGTGAGTCCTTTCTTAATAATGGAAGTTCAGCTCAGTACATGGCTGCTAAGACCACAGTGTTCCGTTCTGAGTTTCTCATACACTTAGATGTGTCTGGCTGGCTGGGTCTGGCAGAAGGCACATGAGGCATGTCAAGTGAATATGGTTTCTTTCTCCTTCTATCTTTGATGTGTTTAGAGTTGACAGGAGCCAGGAGGAGACCCTGAAGAGAGGTGAACCGCAGGATTGGTATAGCTGTGTTGAGTGACAAGACCTTTCTTTGCAGATTAAGGGTAGGCAAAACAGATAGGATGCAATTTTCATAGGTTTCATGTACCTAACTTATGATAAAATTCAGTATTAGCATCTCAGTATTTTTCACTTTTGGGACTCTGTATAAGTTATAAATAATGTGTCTATGCATATAGAGACATTGTTGGCTTCTGTAGAACATATTCTTAAAGCTCATAAATAGCAGTTGGGTTCTCTGTAATGTGGCAGCCACTTCTCTGAAGGGTCAGCACTGCTTGCTCTCTCACATTCATATGTAAACACTTGCCTGTTGTGATGGTTAATAAAGCTTGCCAACTCGACAGGATCAAGCACAGTGGTTCTCAACCTTCCCAACACTGCCACCCTTTAATACAGTTCCTCATGCTGTGGTGACCACCCCCGAACCATAAAATTATTTTCATTGCTACTTCATTCCTGTAATTTTCCTACTGTTATGAATCATAATGTAAATATCTGATATGCAGATGGTCTCAGGCAACCCCTGTGAAAGAGTCATTCATCCCCCAAAGGGGTTGTGACTCACACGTTGAGAACTGCTGATCTATGATCTGTATGCAGGATACAGATCTCTGGCCATATTGGTGAGTGAATGATCTGAAGCAAGAAGGCCTACATCTTAAGGATGGTGGCACGAGTCCATGGAATTGGGTCCCCGTGCTGGGTGGAAAGGAGAAAATGAGCTTCACAAGCACACATTGCCTATGTTTCCTGACTGCAGGTGTGATGTGACCTCACTCTCCTACCATGTGCCTTCCCACCAAGACAGACTGTAGATCTTCAACTGTGAGCTGAGATTAACGTATTCTTTGTTAAGTTTCTCTCGTCAGGCATTTTGTCACAGCAAACGGAAAAATAACTGATACACTGTTCACAGTCTTGGATGCACAGATTCCTTCTAAAAACAATTGCATACACTCAAATCTATTGCAACTCTGTGAGCATTAGAACACGGTCTGCTGGTTGGGTATGGAAAGCAGATATTGATAATACAGTTTCAAGACTTTTGTTTGTACGGAGTCATCCTCAGTGCTTTTCAATCTTCTGCTGGCTGGAGCACAGTCAGAACTGGAAGAGGTAAGTTACTGTTGAAGTAAAAGAGTGCATCTACCAGCCAAGACTGCTTACTCTTGAACTCAATGGGAGAACCACACACATTTCATTGTGTAAAGCAGTCTCTCATTTTGGGTGTTACTTTTTACCGTCCAACAAATTGTCTTTCTTTCTTTTTTTAACATATATCTAATACGTTCATTTACTGTATAGTGAGTTTGTATACCTGACCTCTCAGCTGCTTCTAACTTTATAATTCACAAAGTAACTATATAATGAAATGCTATTTGTCATGTGCTAGGTACTTGTGAGAAGAGGTGATGTAAGAGAGAGCTTAGCTTTGAGAAATGGTCGGTCCTTCTTAAAACTGACTTTTATCTTCCCCATTTTACACTGTAAATATAAAAGGATGTTGTTCAAAAGAGTCCAAAATACATGTTCTTATCTTCACAGTGGGGTCTCTCAATTTATGCCAGTATTACTTTAGAATTTATTTTCATCCTTAGTATGTCATTGATTTCCTCAATCTCTTGCAATCTCTATGCAGAAGTAGAAAAGGCTAGATGTAAACACACTTCTAGTTGAAATAATTTGTTACTTTTATTCTCTATGTCATATTCTTTTCCATCTTTTTGGGGTTCTATAATGTCTTGATGTCATTTACAAGGAAACCTTACATATCCGTCATGAAGGGGAGTTAGGTCAGGAACTGAAGGGAGGAAATTGGAGGGAGGAATTGAAACAGAGACCGTGGAGGAACACAGCTTACTGCCTTGCTCCCCATGGCTTGTTCACCCTGCTTTCTTATACACTTCCAGGGCTACCTGCTCAGGGGTGGTACCACCCACAGTGATCTAGGCCCTCCCACATCAATCATCAATCAAAAATTGCATCATAGGTCTACTGGTGAAGGCATTTTTCAATGGAGATTCCCTCTTCCCAAGTGACTCTAACAGTGTCAGTTTGACATAAAACTAACCACCACACAGCCCATGTGTAAAATCATATGTCCTCAAGGATAACTAGACAGTAAACCATTCCCGACAGAGGCTACCATTGTTTTCACTGTGGTATAAAAGAGCCAGCAGTGGGAAAGAGAAACCAGAAGTCCAGCCAGGGGAAGCTCAGAAAGAAAGCTTCCTTGAGGACTTCAACTTTCTCATTTGGTTTCTTTTGGATGATTGTACAGCCCCCAACTTGATGTTGGCACTTTCTTGATTTTTTTTTTAATTTTTATTTTAAACTTGGAAGCCTCACCAAGGGGACAAGGTTCTGCCTGGGTGTCTCAACTGAGAACTTCTGCCTTCAAAATGTAACAATCAACTTCACTTGTTGCATTATTTTCGTAAAGGCAGGTGAAACAAAGTGTATGATTAACTCTGGCTGTGAGGTTCTAGGATAATTTCCAATCTCTTAGAATATAAGAGATATTTTCATAATATAGCATCATCGCACCCCTTAATCACAAGCAGTTGACACACATTACTAGATTTTGAGACAAGCATCTTACAAAGGGATTTCTGACTACATAGCAAGTTCTATGCCAGTCCTCTTTACACAAGACTCTGCCTCAAAATGAATGAATGAATGATTGAATAAATGAATACAAGTTTTCCAGCATGGCAATTACCAGACATCTGAATAAAAATGACATCGAGTCCTGATGTTACTGTGTTCCTCACTCTGCTGCCACCCCTTTCTTATCCCCTTATGGCAGGAAAAATGCCTGCCACTCAACGGTGTGTGTTTGTTCGAGGCCTGCCAAACAGCATGCATACGCGGCTCATAGGCTTGTCAGACAGTGCTCATACTCAGATCAGACAGCGCACACATTGCGTGCATGCATGGCTGGGATCCCACTTATGGCCTGCCCTGAACAGGCCTGGGCATAAGCTGGCTGCTGAGGCATGTGCAGTTAAGCCTCCCTGTTTGAGCAGACCTGAAAATCTGCCGAGGGGCCCAGAGACAGATGACATGGCAAGACGCAAGCCAATGCAAAAGAGCCACAACATCTGCCTGCAATCCAGGATCCAATGGGACATTGGGCGAGGGTTTAAAAGGGGTACATCTTCCTGGAATAAGTCTGCCTTTGTCACTGACCTGACTCCAGGAGTCTGTGTCCTTGACCTTGTACCAACTCACCTCCACCCCCATGGGTCCTGGCACTAGGTTCAGCAACAGGTACAAAATCATGAGCAACATCCCTTCAAACTGCAAGGAGCAGACAACCAAGTAGGGAGGCAGACACATGCTCAGGTTGGTAACAGCCTTTCTCACTATGGTTCTCCTGCAATGGGTGTTGTTTTGTGAGATAAACCCATGCAAGGTGAATGAATCAGTTTGGGTCCCAGCTAAGGTCCCAGAGAGGTAGACTCAGAAGAACCTAGGCTATACATATGTATGTGTAAGAACTGAGTTGAAACTTGCATCTCTTGGTACAACATTCTGATGGGTTCTCTCTTGTTTCCCAGAGTGCTAGGTTCTGTGCAGCCACTATTAACCCATGGACCTCACTCATGTGCTCTGCAATTTACATACAGGAACTGATTTTAAGACACAGAAGGGCATAAACCAAATACAAATCATCTCCTTCGGCCACGTGAGTGAGTTGTATTTGAAGACCGTGCATCAGCCCAAGTCTCCTTTGCAGCAATTCATTTTGAGTCTGGAGCTCGCTCCTTAAGTAAGCACTATGTGTTGAAGCCCTTCAGTGCTTGGCTCAAACCCCATCTGCAGTTTCTTTTTTGCCTTCCTTTCTGCTTGTAACCAATCTAAGGAGTGACTGAACCCACTGAGCAACAGTCCACTCCATTTCCACTAGAGGGAGGAAAAGTGCAGATTTCTTTCCTTTTCAAGGGAGCTGCTCCTCTTTTCCTGATCACCACTTCCCTCATTACACACAAACTGCACAAGCCTGGAAAAACAACAGTAGTTCCTTTCATTTTTATTTAAATGTCTTCTCTAATGGGAAAACAAAGGACAGACTGAGGAACATTTCTAGGTCAAAGTAGCAAGTCTTTCAAAGTGGCTAATTTCGTGCTTCAAGAATTCTAAATACAGCCCTGGGGTCAGAAAAAATATTCAAAGAAAGGCCACAGTGATCACAGGGCTCAATCTCTTCAATAGTTGTGTAAATGAAGCCGAGAGAGGGACCTGCCCTGCTCTGGGTCATATAATTTGTAACAGCAGATGCATGCCGGCATAATAAATTCTGCAGCTCTTTCTCCAGTGCTTTTTATAACTCGATGGCTTGTGTCAGCATATTGGGGGCAGTAAATAATATACAATCACCCCCTAACACACACACACACACACACGTATTTTCCTCCTTGCAAGGTTTATGATTTGGGATCTGGCATGAAGAAACATTCTCTGCTTTTATGTGTCCTTTTTCATTTGTTTTTAAAATGTCTGCCTGGGTCCACCCATGCCATTGCACTCCATGTGAATGATACTGCTTATGTCGGATTTTGCTAATGGTGCCTTCAAGGTCTTAGCTCTTGGAATTACTGAACAGCCATCAACATACCAGGGTTTAAAAAAACATATCATAAACTTTTTCCTGTTGCATTTCCAGTGTTTTTATTAACATGTGTGATATTAATGGCTGTGCTTATTTTGACATAACTGGGAGGGGGTGTCCCATTTCTCTAAAATAAGGGTGCTATCAAAGTTCACTTTTGGCTTACTTGTTGTGTTGACTCTTCCAATCCTAATGCATTCTTGGTTCATCTCTGAGTTGGGGAAGACTATTTTCTGAGTTGTAATTGAAAGCAAAACCAAACAAAAGCAACAACACCCAGAGTTCCTCCCACATCTCTAAATGTAGCAACCTGTATTTCTTGGCTATTTTTACTTGAAAAGAGTCTGCATTAAAGTAAGGATTTTAGAGTTAGTAGATTTGAAAATGTGTTTTTGATATGAAATGTGGGCAGAACCATGGTTTTGTTTTTTAATTAAAATTAATTTAAAAATGATGGATGCCCCCTCTTTTTTTTGCGGATAAAAGTTGATGGATGAAGGAACTCCAGAATGCAAGCAGAAGTAGTATCTTTCTCAAATAGGTAGATATGACCTTGAAGAAGTAATTGTCTGTTGATGGGCTTCAGTTCATCTGTTTACAAAATAGGACCAAACTCCAAGAGGTTCATGGACCCTAATTTCTACTGGACAATTGCTGAATCTGAATTAAAATGAGATTCACACATTCCATTTTAATGTGTAGCAGAATTATAACACAGGGTGTGGGTGCTTTTCAACAACTTGGGTAAGTGTAGGCTTTGCATATTATGTATTCTTTATACGTCTCTTCTCACAATACCTTTAGGTAAGTGGGTATTTCCAGAAAGACTCCCCTTTAAGTACCCTAGGAACAGCAAAAGGACTAGTAAATAGGTAATCATTCATCTCATTCCTTCTTAGTTCATTCAGCACCCTTGATCTTTCTGGGGTGGTTAATGGAAATCATCTCTTCCTTGCTGACATGGCACTCTACTGCCAACTACAGTGTAATCATTGAACTGCATGTAATGAGATTCCATAAATACTGAATTCTGATCTCAGTTCTTCTTTTCGCATTACTGTTAACACAAACTTTCATTATTCCTCGATCTAAATTAGTACCTCTCAGTCTAGCTGGCTCAAAGTCATGAGTATTTTTCACACCTAGGTATATATTGTACTTCTATCCTAATACCCTTTACATTCACATTCAGAGTTTCACTGATTCCCATGATCAAGTGCATGCCTAAGTCCCATCTATGCCCATGAGCAAATCTCTATCTTCCTCCATAGCTTTCTATATTCTTATCATTTCTATCTCTGTGGTTGTTTTCTGTCTGTACAATGTGTCTATTACTTTACTCCTTCATTTCATTGGCCACCCAGCAACTTTGTGTTACAAGTATTTAGAATTTCAGTTTGTGCCTAGCAATCAGCATCCAAGAGACACCTAATAAATATTTGTCAGTGAAAGGGACAGTTTTATATCATGTTTGTCACATCCGAGCTGAGGTTAAGCTTTGAAATCATATAAGATTGGTGATTGTGGAAGAGCTATATAATATCAAAGAGACTTTGTTTGCTCACTTCTAAATAAGAATGTCACCTATCTCCTCTGAGATCTGTTTGAGGGGGGGAACTTAGATGCTGCAATAGAAAGAAATGAACCCAGACCTGGGCTCTGGGGTCCAATCCCTTTCTCTTCCTATTTCCTTGAATCAATGAAGGGGATTTGCAGGCTTTCTTAGCCCCACTGAATATACGCCTACAATATTGCTGCTGTGTTATTTTAAAAGCTGGCATATTGAGATTTGCCAGCTGCAAAGATTCCTCCGATCAGGTTCAATATAACCATTATATTCCATGGGAGGATGGTCAGAATGTATAGCATTTACCCAAGAGTCTAAGTGTGATGATGCCACACAGGTTCTTCTTCCCAAAGCCCAGAAGAGTGGTGGTTACTTACTTAGTTTTACCAATAGACAACTGTAAAAAGTTATGAGGCGGTTGTGTAGCAATGGAAGCATTTATCTCATTACCCAACACAAGCAATGGTACTTTACAAGTGAGAAACCTTTCAAAACTTCTTTACACAATTAGCAATTGAGAACTTCCAATAGGGAAGTGTCCACTATGGTCAATAGATGATTTGCACTCAGCTCTGGACAAGATGCAGGAGCCTTGAGAATCTTCTCTTGTCATCATAGTTATGAAGTTATATCACTTGCCCAGGGTTGTGAGGTTGGACAGTCATGGGCCTTGGATACCCTTCCCCACAATGTGTGTTCTTCTCTATAGTCAGAGAATGAGGGCTTTTAGTTGAGATGTCATCAATGATAGCAGAGCTAGCAACAAGTAAATGTTCTTTCAGAATAGAGAGAAACCAAACCAAAGTGAATCCCCCAGGACCTCAGAGATGCATAGCAGTGTTGTACAGAGATCCTTATTGTTTACAGTATTACTATTGTGGCTCTGGTCTAAATCACCTCCAACTATTTATTCAGGAACAGCCCTGCACTTTCTTTCCATTCTCAAAAGGATAGGCAGTTGACTATCCCAGGTCCTGAGTAATAAGGACTAGATCCCAAGTGATTTCAAATCTTTGCTCTTTCCACACAGTCACAGATCTTTTAATGTATGGATAGAGGATTGTATAGACTGTGTGCGTGTGTGTGTGTGTGTGTGTGTGTGTGTATGCAGATGTATGTATGTATGTTTCCAGATACGTGTATGTACGTGCATGTGCCTGCATGTGGAAGTCAGAGGTCAGTCTTTGTGGATATTCTTCAGGTTCTGTCCACCATATATTTTGAGACCTGGGACTAGTTGATTTGAATAGGCTGTCTAGATAGACAGTCCAGGGATCCTTCTGTCTTTACCTCCTTGGTACTGAGATTACAATAAGTGTACATCCCTGTACCTGGCTTTTACACATGGTTTCTAGGGATTGAGCTCAGCAAACACTTGACCAATGGAGCCATCTCCCCAGCCCTACCACAGACATTTTAACACAGAGAGAATCTTCTACCCAGCCAGCCTCTTTGATGGCTACTGACAGAGTACAGGGCTAAGACTAGTTGGAGTGATATTTATCATCATTTAGCTTTCCTCCTGAGAAACAGGGACAGATGAGAAACAGGAAGTACACAGAGCTGATGTAAGTGCTCTAAAGGTGTACATTTGGAGAGGGATCTCAGACAGGAGCAGCATATAAGTGTGACATCTGGTAGTGTGGGAACACTGGAGGATGTTTGAATATGAATGAAAATGAGGAAGCCAGGCAGGTGATTATGAATGCTCCAGCAGGAACAGTGCAAGTACAAAGACTCTGAGGTGGTTGGGAAATATTCAAAGAGCTGCGAGGACATTAGAGGGAGGCTCTGGAGGCTTGCCCATCTGTTTTGAGAACTAAAATCTGGGGTTGGTTCTCTCTCTCTCTCTCTCTCTCTCTCTCTCTCTCTCTCTGTGCAGTGTACAGTGGACATCAATAAATTTAAGAAGTCTTGGCTTCAGAGCTACAGAAGTAGATTTTAAACGTTAAAGAAGCAAATGTAATTCAGGCAAATACCACTTTTAGCCTCAGACATTTTCTTTAAAGAGTCAATTTGCCAATTTTGTTTTCTGAAGCAAAGAGCTCTGGGTTGTGGTTGAAGTTCCATGTAGCAAGAAGAGTGAGGATCTAACTAGCAGCGGTCAGTCATGTACGTCAGAAGCTGAGCCCTCATCTAGCCTCAGGCAACCACCCATCTCTGGCACTCAGACAGGAGATTAGGACCCGCCTTCTCAGATACTTGGGACAAGTGATCTTTTCCAAGGGACAGAAGACTTCCTGGAAGTCATCACCATTTTTTTTTGGTCTCATTTCCCAGAAAATCCCAGGTTCTTAGGCCAATGTATGTGAATTATCTATAGTGCTGTGAAATGTCAAGCGGTGGCAAGAGCCTCTGTAATTAATTGGCTTCATAGGCACTCAGCAGAAGTTGGGTGAGGGCATCCATTTCTCTTCTTCCTTGACATTTACGTAGCACACTTCAATGTTTAAAATATATGATTTCATTTTATCGTCACAACAAGGCCATGAACTAGTTAAGCATAGGGACAGCCCTTCCCTACCATTTTCTTCCCTCCCTCCCTCTCTTCAAAGATCACAAATCAGAAGGATTTGCTATAATGGAAATTCCTATTGTTCTTGTGACTTGTTTTTTGCTTTTTTTTAAAAATAGAGACACATTTATTGTCCATCAAAGTTAATTACTATTTAGAGCTGAATATCTTAGTAACGTGCTTTATACACAAACATGAGGACCTGAGCCTGATATCCTGAAGCTATATTTTAAAAAAATCTAACATGATGGTGGTACTTGCAATTCCAGCACTGAGAATGGTAGAGACAGCGAGATCCCAGATCCTTAAGGCTCATTGGCCATCCAGCTTCATGGGATGGATGAGCTTCAGGCCAGTAAGTGACCTTGTCTCAAACAAACAAGATGGAGAAGGACTGAGGCAGAGACCTGAGGCTGATCTCTGGCTTGTGTACAAGCCTTACACATGCTTGAACATATGCACAAAATTAACAATCACTTAAAGATAATGTTTACTTGATGCAAAAAGAATAGAGAGGAGAAGCCAAGGCCACAGGAAAGTATAGATCCAAAGATTAAAGAAGTCTGCATTAGAGAAAGTATCAAGACTTTTAAAATATGTTTATCTTTTGACCTAAATATTTAGGAAATTTCCCTAAAGGCCTAATTAGAACTTCAATAAAAGGCTAGTAAACTGAAAACATGTGAGCACATTGATAAGAGCGACATCTTGAATAAAGCTAAACACTCCTTGAGAGTAGAGCAAGGAATGAAGGAGCCCTGGCATAATAATGAGATGGAGAGAACAGGGCATTCCTCTCACTACAGGAAGTTAGCTGTGTACCGGGATTGCACAAAGCTAACTTGGTTTCCTGACTTCTGACTGTTTGCAAAACCATTTCAGAATCCTGGAGCTACAGCAGATAGAGGTGCAGCTGAGGATGAGCAGAGTTAGTCATGCCATAGCATCTACTGGAATCCTGAAGATTCCTGGTCAAGCTTTGAGGACTGGGGTAGAATGGGTAGAGGATGGGGCCCTCACTGGGTTACAATGCTTCTTAGGTCTTGCTTGCTTCCAAGGGTCAGAACCGGGTTTCTGAACCTGGTGAATTATTAGCTACCCAAATATATTTGGAAAAACTATTTTGACATTCTCGTCTGCCTTTCTTTTTCTCTTTAAGAATTTCTTTAAAAAATTATTTAATTTTGTTCTTAGCATTTTCATACATGTATAAAACACATGCTGACTACTCTCACCCCCCACCCCTGCCAGCTCTCCCTCCTGCTCCACCCTCACCTATAAATCCATCTCCCACATCTGTCTTTTTATTTTGAGACCTGATGAGTTTCACCCAGGTTTGTGTGTGTGACTGTTTTCTCACCTGTAGAGGATAGTTGGAAACTGGAGTTAAGTAAACAGTATTTCTGTGGCTTGTATTTCTTGCCAGTCAAAATTTAAAAACTGTTATGAACTCCTTCCTTTGTTGTGAAAACCTAAAGGGGACAGGAATGACATTTTATCAATTTTATGCATAGGAATGCAAGACTACACAGGTCAATCAACTGCTCAAGGTGTTGGTTTTAAACTCAGCACACCTGACCCTCTCTGAACGCTCCCGGGGCTTATCTAACATTCTGCCCAATGCTGAGGAAGTTCCAAAGTGCATTTTTTGTTATGGATAGGAACCTCTTGCTCCACCTGCAGTCAGGCAGCAATCACTGGTATCTTGATCTCTTAAGGTGGGCTGCAGTCTGAAGTTGTCAGTCTGTTCCTTCATAGGAGACATGGCTCACACAGGAAGCTAATATTCAGGACCCCACATCCTGGGTGTCATCCAAACTATGTTTTCAGCTCCTAGGGGTCATTGGGAGCACAAGTAAGATGAAGCTTCTACCTTGCAGCTCATTTACCTTTCCTTGCTTCTGGTCACCTCTCTTCAGAGGAGCCCAAACCAAATTGATAGCTGTTGGTCCCTCAACTTCTCCCTCTGCATATAGGTGGATTTGCATAGCTCCATAAGCTTGTCTGTAGAATAAATTCATAACAAAAAGTCTGCAGGATCCAAGATTATATTTATTCTATTCATTTCTAATTTGTTCAAATTGGATAACCAGCATTGGCATTAAAAAGTGCATTAGTTTAATTATGCCAACAGTGTAGAATACTCTCATATTTAAATGTGTATGAGTCACATATGTGAATAATTTTATTGCATTGTTTGCATTTGTTTTTTAATATAAATTGAGCCCGAGTATTTGAGGCTTTTCTAGGTCTATTTCTGTCTCTTCACAAATATGCTGATTGCATCCTACCGAGCCTTGTCGTTTTAGAAGTTCAAGATATTTCTTATATATTTAAATTTAGGCTTTGCAGTTCTTTGGACCATGCATATGGTTTTCAGTTTGGTGTTTGGCTATTTGTTTGCTGGAAAACAGTATCCTTTTGTGTACTGAAATGTATGAATCTTGGAAGATTTTCACAACCATGCTGTGGTAGTTTGAATGAGAATGTAGGCTCATACATTTCAATGCTTGGTCCCCATTTGGAGGATCTGTTTGGCAAGGATTAAGAGTCCTGGTCTTGTTGGAGGAGGTGTGCCACTGGGGATGGGATTTGAGACTTGTTTCTTTCTCTCTCTTTCTCTCTGTCTCTCTCTCTATATATCTGCCTTGGGCCTGCAGATCACATGTGAACTCTTAGCTACTGCTTTAGCATGATCCCTGACTGCTTGCTGCCATACTCCCAGTCACGATGGTCAAAGATTCTAATCCTCTGGAACTGTGAACCCCAGAAAAACTCTTTATTCAATATGTCAGTGTTGTCTTATCACAGTAAAAGAAAAGTAACTAAGACACATGACTCACCTAGAAAATTGCTCTCAGTTTAAGAGCTGACATTTTACATTGCCTGTTTGTGTTTTGCTGTGATTCTATAAACTGAACCCCAGTGCCTCTCCAATGCAAGACAATCACTTTGTCACCGAGCTATACCCTCCCAAAGATAAATAATTTTTTAAAAAAGTCTCATTTTTTTTTAGCTTGTGGTTTCATCTTCTTTTTAAAGAGTCATTTATTTTATGCATATGAATGTTTGCCCTGCATGTATGTATGTGTACCATGTGCATGCCTGGTGTCCGCAGAATACAGTGTTGAATCCTCTGGAATTAGAGTTAGAGACAGAGTTATTAGTTAGAGTTATTACTCAAGTGGGTATGGGGAAACAACCCTGTGTCCTGTCCTTACCAGTTCACCTCTTTATTTTCCTTTTTGTTGACCACTTACAATTATTTCAGTGTTGAGATAAAATGGATATTCTCAAACTTGTGACATAGTGAACACTTGTTGAAATCGGAGGACCACAACATTAAACAAAAAGGCACGAATATGGAAGACGACTTGTAGGGAAGAGGTGGTGTGTGACAGGAGTGGGAGGGAGGTGAGAGAGGACAGGAGTCAGAGTAAAGAATGCATCGTGTACTTTTATGAAATTGCCAAAGAACAAATTTAATCAAATTTTAGAGATGTGTGTTTATTTTTTCCATTAAAAATTATCTATGTGTTTGTGTATGTGCATTCCTGTGTGTGTGTGTGTGTGTGTGTTGGTGTGGGTGTGGGTGTGTGTACATGCTTGCAGAGGCCAGAAGAAAGCTCAGATCCTCTAGAATTGAAGTTGTAGGCAGTTGTGTTGTGTGCTGCATGATGTGGGTTCTGGGAACTGAACTCTGGTTCTGTGCTCTTACCTATGGAGTCATCTCTCTAGCCTCTGTTTTTCTTTTTACCTCTCTTGTAAGCTATGAATGCCAAGAGCCCCATCATGCACACAGAGTACACACACATTGCACATACATGCACCAGGGCTTCCTGAATCACTTCATCCTGTCAAGGGTGGGAGAGACTGAATGATACCTGGGTATCTAATTACTGATTAGATACTGGTCCCTGATTACTGGTCCCCTAATCTTAATTATAATCCTAGAGTTTCAGGCTTTGCAGTAAGTATTTTGTAGAATTGGATTTAAACCTCTTCACCATCCCCTGAAGCAGACTATGAAAGGCTCATAAAGGTTACATGTTGGCTCCTGTCCCAGGGCATGAGATAGAGCACTCCATGGTGATAATTCCCTCCTGATTGGTTGTAAGTAATGCATTGCCATGCTGGAATTTGTCACTTACCAAAATGGACCTTAGCAAATGGACCATGTTCTCCATCTAATGTAAACACACACACACACACACACACACACACACACACACACACACACAGGATTTCTTCATGTGTTCTCATCACTGGAAGCAGCTAAGCCATGGCCAGTGGTGCAGCTCCAGAGAAGAAGAGGGTTGGGGTGTGGATCTATGCTTCCAGGTGGGTCCTCAATCAGAGGCTCTGAGAGCCAGCTGGAAGTACAGAATTCCCAAGAGGCATGGCAGTGGATGCAACTAAGTTTATGGAGGGAATGGTGGTCTCATTTATAGAGAAAAGGGAGGAATCTCTGGAACCCAGGAAGATCAGAGAAAGCCCATTGGTTAAAGCAGCACAGGTATGACAGCCCCATCTGTATGTGGAGGCTCATAACCTAGACCTAGTTGCCATTGGCTGATCCCTAAGGTTCTGAGAGCCTCTTTTGCATATGTGAGAGTTTCATGGGGACCAGAGTGAGGGACCTTATATAAGTCATATAGGTAGAAGGAAGACATATGCAGCCTCAGGTAAACATCAGCCAGGTTGCATGCATATCTTTGATTGTGCCTTTAAAGAGGCTGTGCCATGCTGTGAAAGCAGGCAGGATAGCTGTGGTTTGTCAGAGAGAGGAGGGAGGAGTGGCCTATTGCCTTCCACTCTCAGAGTGAGAGTTCTGGGTGCCAAGCATGTGTCAGAACCCCAGACAGCCTCAGGACCCTACAGAAGCAAGTCAGAATGTCTCACAGGGCAGCTGGCCCATCCCTTAAAGGAACTGAGGAGGATATAATGTGAGTCCTGTGTCTCTGTGTGGGACTTCCAGGGCTGGCAGAGACTACTTTTGTAGGAAGAAGGTGCCTACATGATCCAGCTGGTCTGAATGGGCAGATGACCTGGGCCAGAAAGGCATCACCAATAGGAGGTGATCACCAATAGTTTGGTCAAATCGCATGAATTGTGTTGGTCCAGAGGAATTTTGGCTGCTCTGGGGACCTGCTGAAACCATAAATCAGACTCTGCAATAGAAGCATGGATGGGAGAGAAAGAACAAGGGACAAAAATGGAAGAAGAACAGCAAAAATCCCCATTTCTCCCTTTCCCAAACTTCTGAGGAATACTAACGGAGAGCCTAACCCACTTGTTGTCCTCTCCCACATCTTAAAAAGAGTTGCTGGGTGCTGAAGAGATGACTCAGTGGTTAAGAGTATTGGCTGCTCTTACAGAGGACCAGAGTTTAGTTCCCAGCACTCACATGGTGTCTCACAACTGTCTGTAACTCCAATCCCAGGGAGTCTGATGCTGTCTTGTGTGGTCTCCAGGCACATACAGGCTGTGCATGCATTCATGTAGGCAAAGCACTCATACACATAAAATAAATAAAAAATCTAAAAAACTAAAAATTAAAAGGGGAGCTGGCTAGCTTTAAATTTCTAGTATCTACCCTCTAAGTGTGTTCTGGGAAGTGCTCAGAAATGGATTTTTTTCTCCTATGTCTAAGATGTTTGTTTATGGAGAGCAGATATTAATTTGCAAAGATTAACATATGCCCTGACTGCTTCTCAGGTGAGGACTGCCATCACTTTCACTGTCATTTTGCATTTGGTTCCCTCCAGGCAGACAGAATCCATCATGCACACAGTGCGGGTTGTCAGCCTGTAATTTTCCCATACTTGTGGAAAAATCAAGAATATAATTTTGGAGGAAAAAATGTAAATATTTAATTCCCAAAGGGCAGTTTTCTACCCTCAGATTCTTTCCTTTCCTCACTACTGTTCCTACCAAATCTCCAGTCCTTCCAAACCACACAGAAGTCAGAAGTCTATGCTGGCCCCAGCAAAGGGCTTGAGTGTGTTCCTCTACTTCCTGCTGGTTCTCTGCTTGTTATTTCCTGCTGGATATTGCCAGTGGTGAGATCTCATGATCCCCATATTCATCCAGGTCCTCTGGAGTTTGGTGATTCTCTTCTCTGAAATCTGAGGCCATTGTTTCCATACTAAAACTGGAGCCATGGACCAGCTAAGCTTATGAGGGGAGAAATGGTGAAAGATGTTCAGTCTCACTGATTCAAAGTGGGGGCCTCTCTTCCTCCTGGCTTGAGTTCAATCTCCTATGACATCTGACCTTCCAGTGGGCCTTATCTATACTGAAAATGTGACATCACTAACACCTCTTTTCTGGGTAGTGTGGCACAGTCTAGGCAATTTGGGACGCTCTGTGTTCTAACAAAGTAGGCCCCAGAGATACACACTGGGGATCTGTTCTTAACTTCCTCAGATTCTAATATAAGATTTAAGACAGGAACTAAATTTCTGGTCCATTTTAAGGCCAGTTATTATATTTCTAACACCCAACATTTGATTTTATTCTTTTCTTCTTTCCTTACATCTGGTTTTTTTTTTCATTTTTTAAAAAACTTCTGGAGCATCAAGATGCACCTAGCATTTTACCATATTACCCTTGTGTTTCCATTTTCAAGCATACAGTCAGCAGTGTCAGTACACTCATATTGCTGATCCAAGTTCCTCTCAGTGTGCGAAGCTAAAACCATGTTCATTAAACATTTATACTTCCCTCTGCCTTCTGTTCCAGCTCTTTGAAACCAGAACTCTACTTTGTACATGTGAATTTGACCACTGGATACCTAGTATAAGTGGAATCACACAGAACTGACTTTGCTGTGCCTAGCTTATTTCATTCAGTGCACAGCCTCAAGATCTATCCATGTTGCGACAGGAGTGAGAATTTGTTTCCATTGTGTGAATACCATACCTCCAGTATCCATATATTTGTTAATGAATGCTTGACTGACTCCCACCTTTTGGCTTATCTCTGAAAAAGTAACAGCTCTGCTTTAGAGGATAAAATGTCAGTTCTGAGCCAAATATAGGAACAGGGTCAAGCACATGGACAAGCACATGGACAAACACATGGGATCAGGTTCCCTGGATATTCATCTTGCTATGAGAGAGGTTACAAGAAATTTGACAGCCTTAGTGCAAAGAATGTTCTATAGGAGGCAATGCTCCTGGTAAGTATATTGGCAGGACATCAGGAAGACAGCTGTAGCAGAGTGGAAGATTATCCATAGTTGGCAGATGATCTCTCAGAATGTTCTGGCATATTGGGGGGAAGGTGGAGACATGCGTAGCTTAGTAATACATTATAACATATTTGCATAATAAGACGTCAAGTCAAATGTAAAGGTTAAAAGTGAACAGCTGTGATAAAATGTTCCAAATATAAAACAACTTAGAGGGAAAAGGGTTTATTTTGGCTCAGTCTTCCAGAGGGATAGCCTATCATGGTGGTGGGGAAAACATGGCACCAGGTAGAGAAGACACAGCTCTCAGCTCTGGCTGGTGGATGCAGCATCTGCCCTGTTCTTTCTCATTTAACAGAGGAGTTGACGGTATTTTCTATATTTTCAAAACGGTCTCTCTTTTTCTTCAATCATTTCCTTAAGACTTCATTTTTTTCTTTTCTTTCATTGTGATAATCTTGATTGCTTACTTGACACAAACTAAAGTCACTTGAGGGAACCTCAATTGAGAAATTTCCAACATTATATTGATCTATGGGCATGTCTGCAGAATGTCCTTTTGATTGCTAGTGGACATAGGAGGGCCCAGGCAACTGTGGGTGGTGCCATATCTAGGCAAGTGAACCTGAGATGCATAAAAAAGGTAACTGAATGTGAACCCATGAGCAAACCAGTAGGTAGCGTTCCTCCATGGTTCCTGCTTGAGTTATGCCATCACTTCTGACAGTGATGGACTATGACCTGCAAGTGCAAGCCTTTCCTCTCCACATCGCTGTTGGTTAGAGTGCTTCATCACAGCCATAGAAAGCAAACTTGAACACTTGTAGTGAGCTTGCCATGAAGATGTGTCAGAATCCCAACCGTAGAGCTTATTTCTCAATGGGAGAAGAGTCTGGCAGATATGAAGTAATGGATCCCAGAAAGAGATGACCGTAGCAGTCTTGAATTCAAAGACAAGGCTTTCAGAAAGAAAGAACACTGTGAAGACAACAAGCACACAAGTTATGAAACCGGGAGCCACAGGAGGCCAGAAGAGCTGAGGGTTAGATCTTCCTCTCAAACTATGGGAGGGTGTGTGGCCCTGTGGCCATCCTGGTTTAGAACTCCCAGGCTGTGAGCAAGCACCTTGCTTTCATTTAGGGTCACTGAATTTGAGGTCACTTGCTATAGTATCCTCAGAGTTCCTCCCACTTTTCTGTATTACCCCTTCCATGCTTTCTCCTGTGGTAGATTTTCACTAATAGAAAGTGCTCCTTGTGTGACTTTTTTTATGTATCAGTCAAAACAAGCAGGTGGGCAGTTCTCAGGGCATTTAGGAAGGTTGCATGTGTGTGTGTGGGGGGGCACTTTCAGACTTTCATGTGTGTTCCTCATGTAGACAAGTCTTCCATCAGTTGTCTCGTTCCTACAGTCAGAGTGTGAGGGTGATATTGACCTCCTTATCCTCCAAGCAGACTATCTTGGAGTCCCCTGACTTGGGTATGATTCCCTTCATGCTACATGGCTGGTGTCCTGAACTCAGTGTCTTTTCCTCCATGTTCTCTAGCATGGTCAGACTTCTGTGATTGTGGGTTTGGCCAGCTCCCCATGTAGCTGAGATAGGAAGGAAGAATTAGAAGGGTCTTTGTTCCTTCCACTGATTTCTAACTCACTCCCTACTTCTAGTCCTTCTTGCTTCTTGGCTTTCAGGAGCCACTGGTGTCTCCAGAGTCTGAGCCCCTGCAAGACACCAGCAGCTTGGACAGCAAGTTGCAGTCACAAAGCTTCAGCTTCTTGGGCAACCAGTGCTGCAGGCTGAGGCTTCCCAACTCTGTAGCTTTTATTACCTCCCTTCCTGATGCTGTCTGTGCTTTGGTTCTTTTTGCCCTTTAAAGTCTGTGTCTTCTGTTCTTATACCTTTACTGACATTTTAATGGGTGTTATAGAAAGCAAAGAATATGGGCTCCGAATGGACTGAAATACACACAAAACAACTTGCTGACAAAAACTAGAATTCTGTGATGGACCAGTTTCTATGCAGTCGTGTCCCCAGCCAATATACATTGCTCCTGGGGTGTGTAACTATCTAAATACTCCATCAGCTAGTCACCTCTGGCAAGGTCATGGTCCGTGTCTCTAGAAGCACAGTGCAACCCAGCTGCCCCCTTAGAGTTCTGGATCCAGCTATGCTTGCAGCTGTCACACGCTGTTGATCCACTGATGGACAAGGATGTGCCACCCTTCCCAGAATTCTAGATGAGGCTCTGCTCTTTGCTTTACCATGTCAGTTATCACCCACAAACTGTGCTGCCTGCATTTTTCTTTCTACTCTGGTCCTGATGAAGCTCAGCTGTACCAGCTCAGCACACTATGCTGTTGGTAAGCCCCTCCTCGCTCCTTAGGAGGCACACATGAAGTCAAAGAAATCCTGCTGGGCTTCACATACAATGATTGGGTGAGATGTTTTGGGAGACAGTGGTCTGAGATATAAAGAAAAGGCTTTATGGTCAGCAGCTGCCTGACTGCCTGCAAAAATCATAGATTTTGGCTAGATCTTCTGAAAATACAGTGGGGTGACTCAGAACAGCACAAGGGTCTAGAAGAAATACCTTTCTGGCTTTGCCTAATATGTGAACCAGCTCAAGTACTAGGATACAGAGACTTGCTTATCCATTCATTTCATTTGCCTTATTTAAAAAGATTTATTTCTTTTTATTTTGGGTGTATGTGTATGTGTTTTCCTGCACGTATATAAGTGTACCACGTGCATGGAGCGAATGCCCATGGAAATCAGAAGAGGGCATCCAATCCATAGAACTGAAGTTACAGACTGTTGTGAGCTGCCATATGGGAGGTGGGATCACAACTCAGGTCCCTTTAGAGAGCATCCAGTGCTCTTCACCACTGAGCCATCTCTCAAGCCCCAGCAGGTATTTTCTAACAAGTCATTGTATCAGGACCACAAAATAAATGAATTAACTAAAATGAAGCACAACAGGCAGGCATGGTGTTTGTGTGTGCTTGAAATCCCAGAGATTTGGAATTGGATCCTTGGGACTTACTGGTCAACTAGCTCAGCCTATTTGGTAATCTCTAGGCTCACGATAGACCTTGCTTGACTCAAAAACCAAGGATAGAACCTCACATTCACAGTTGAGTTTGACCTCTTGTCTTCATGTGTGTATGGACATATGTGTGCACACATGTACATATGCACACACACACACATACAAACACATGTATAAACAACACACACATACACACATACACACACACACAGCCGTAGGTCTCTAGAACATACCCACAAAAGAGGATGTCAGGAAAAACAAGCACCCAGAGATTAATGGAATAATGCCACTTGGTGCCACTTTGACAAACAGATGATATAGCCACAGTTTCTATGTGGAGAGGAAAAGGAAGAGTCAGTGTGTATGTGTGTGTGTTTTGGCGTTGAGAATTGCCCAGAGTAGGTAAAGCACAAAGGGAGTGTTCAGAACAGTAAGACTGTATAGAAGATCCTGAAGCATTCATCATAAAGGGAAGTTTAGGTCAAAAGGCCACAAGACACGCAGGAGAGAAGCAGGCTCTGGAACCTTTGAAAATCCACCAAGAAGAGTGTGCCTTGCTCTGGATGAGGGCCTCCTCACTGTTCTGAGGGGTATGACTGTGTGCACTTCTGTGGAACTCTCTGGAAACAATGTGAGTGAGCAACAGGATGGGGTCAGGTGCAGGGAATGACTGATAGTCTGAGAAGCTGGTGTGGAGGGAAGGAAGGCAGACTTAGTAAGGATTATACCCGAAAGATAGCATAATACTGATTCTATACTTTGTCCTTAGTGTTCCAACTAAGATGAATGGATCAAACATTTTATCAAAAATACAATCATCTTTTATTTTTCTGGTTGGAAGCCCTTTTGGCTCTTTGTAACTAGGAAATGAGAGAGAAGTAGGAAGCAGTTATTCTGACACACTGTAAGAAAATCTCATTAATTTAGATCACAAGGGACTCAATGAAATAGATCCTGAATTAATTATGGCAGCAATTTGTGGAAATATTGCTAGGAAATATAGGACATTTTGCTGGCCAAGGAATCCCCACTCACCCCATAAACTGATGCTATTTTAAGTCAGTTCATTGTAACAGTGAGATTTCCTAGATTTGGGAACAAATGATATGTTGTTTGGCACATATATTATTTAGCTCATTCAGCTTTAATATTGAAATTGATTGCATTCTTGCCTGTTGTTATAGCTCACTGTTGGACATTGTACCTATTGATTCCTATACTTAAAAATGCCTTTTCTTGTTTGAATCCCACACACTGTCATGGTCCACCAATATTCCATATGCTGCTCTTAAATATATTGATTAAGTAAGTGCAGAATAGTCTTTTAGTTTTTTTCTTTTCATTTCGGCATCTTCCATACTTCAGGCAAAGTCAGGTTATGTTCCTTTGAAAACCGTTGACCTCTTAATATCTCTCTGTGTGCGTGCATGGGCACATGCATGTGTTGGAGCATGTGCATGTAGAGGCCAAAGGTCGACCCCAGGTATCTTTCCTTGGTCATTTCCCATCTTGTTTTTCTCTTCCTCTTACCTGAAACTTACTAGGTTGGATACTTAGGAAGACTCAGGGATCCATCTGTCTCTGTCATCTCAATTTCTGTGAATATAGCTACTGTGCCTAGCTTTCTATGTGGATGCTTTAGATCAGGCTCAGGTTCTCACTTTACCAACTGAGTTCTCTCTCCAGACTCATTATTTCTTAAGGACCGTACACTTCTAACCAGTATAACCACTCTAGTAGGTTTTTTTTTCCTGTGACATAGTCCCCTCTTTTGTGCATCCTATAAACCTTGGTGGAGGACCTCCACCACCAGTTTCTGCTACTGTAGTTGACTTACTGGAGCATAGATAGATATACAAGCAATTACCATGTCTGTGCTTATTAACGTTTTCTTTCTATGTTGGAGTCAACTTAACCCAGGACTTGGCTATGATTAAGCTATAACGTATTATTCAGCATCATGGGGAGGAGAATGTCAGGAGAGGAATGATGTGGTTTATAGCAGAGTTTGTATTTAAACAGCATCTGCTGCTGGGCACTGCTCCCCTGTCCAGTGGTTGGGACCCTCCTCCCTCTTCCTTCTTCTTGCCTGTACCAATCTGCCCCTCTGTCTCAGAGACTGAACACAAGCTCTTTCCTCCAAGGCTGCCTCTCCAGTGGGTGATGCCACCCTCCCTGGTGTCTCCTCCCACTTTCTGGGCAGTCTGAGCTTTCTAGGCAGTCTTCCTCTATACTCATAAACATGAGCCCCTCTATAAGACAGGTCATATCTCCCATGTGTCTGCAGCCTGCAGAACTGGGTTTGCTTGCTAGTCTTTGTCAAAATACCATCAATGAATGCTAGGCACGGCATGGAGGGAGCCACTTGTGTATCCAGAAGAACCTCCCTATCTTTCAGAGGGGCCCTTTGGCTCTTCTTTTGGTCAAGGACCTTTGAATCTTAGCTGGCAGGAACAATTTGATGAAGGAGTCATTTATCTTGGCTGTATATGTACCATCTACAGAAGGAAGAAGGGTGCCCTACATGAAGTTTCAGGATATTGGTAAAGCAGGAGACAGCTACCTTTTGGACATGTCCACTCGAAGTGGCCCACTACCACTGCCTAGACAGCTCCCTCAGCTCTGTTCTCACTACCTCAGGAGATTCTGACTGTATTTCTAGAATCAGAAGGTAGGTAGGAGAGGGGCTGAGTATGTATCTCAGTTGGTAGAGTGCTGGCTTACCATGTACAGTAGTACCCTGCATTCCATCCCCAGTACCACATAAAACTGAATGTTGTAGTGTATGTCTAGTGGTAGCACTGGGGAGTCAGAAGCGAAAAGATTAGGAGTTCAAGGTCATCTTTGTCTAAGAAGTAAGTTTGAGGCCAACTTGAATTACTTGAGGCCATGTTTAGAAAATAAAATAATAAAGAGGAAGAGGCAAGAATCAAGAAAACAGGATTAAAGGTAGCTGAGAGCTAGCTACTCTTTGTGGTTTAAATTAAGGATTGGGGAAATTGAGGAGTTGTATAGTCAAGAAGGAAAGAGTTAAGATAGACAGAAAGAGCAGAGATTTTAAGTAACTTCCTGAAGACAATAAAGGGATGGATCTGTTTTAATTCAGAAGATGAGGCATGGGAAGACATCCTCCTCTCCTGAGATGGGAGAGGGGTGTCTTTATGTAGAGGAAAAATTAACTGTGTGTGTTTGTTCTATGTCTTGTCTGAATCCAGAATGCTCATCTCTTCACAGTTTCCCCTGAGCCCTCTCTCAAACTGAACTCAGAATAGGATCAATTTTTGATGATTTCCTTTTTTTTGGGGGTGGGGAGCTGCAGCCCATCTTACTGTAGGGCACTTTCCTATTGGGGAGCCTGCTCCTGAGGAAGAAATCCATTCTCCACCTAAGTCTTCACTGATACCTCATGGTCTGGTGGATTTGGAAGGGAAAACATAAGCTAGCAGTGTTGCCTGAGGAGAACAGATATTCTGTGGCTGTAGACACTGTATAATTAGGTGCAAATTTCCTGTGGATTTTCAGAGTCTGGACATAATGTCTAATGAAGGTGGAGAAAGAAAACCTAGTAAGCTTTTCTGAAGGATATTGATCAAATGCACACACACTGAAGCTCTCCCTGAGGAAGCACGGTGGCCAACTGGAATGTAGGATGGCATTTTAGCTTAGACTCCATTATTGGGTACATCTTCAGCTTGGTGTGTCTTGGTGTCCGTCCCTTGTAAAAGAGATAGGTGATTGAATGGCATTCTTACCTGGATATTGTTGATTGGGTCATCTTAAGCCTTCTTCCAGCAAAAGGGCACTGAATACCGCCTCCAGTTTGCTCTGAGTGTAAGCAGAAGCCTTAAACTTTCCAAACCTGTGACCAATATATGGAAACAGGTGCCAAAACACATATCTATTCATTTTTATTCATCATTACCCCCAAGCCCCATTTTCTGTTCCTTGTGTCTCTATCTGGAATTGTCCATTCTGTAGGTTGTGACTACAGCTCCAGTTTTATTTATTTTATTTTGTTGTTGTTGTTTTTGCAGTGCATATACTCTAGAGAATATATGTTACTTACTTTTCCCATTAGTGCTGTGATAAAATACCCGCTAAGAGCAACTTAAGGAAGGAAGGGTTTATTTTGGCTCACAGTTCAAGAATACAGTCCATCACAGTGGGGAAAGCATGGCAACAGAAATTGGAGGCAGCCAGTCACATTGCATCCACTGTCAGAAAGCAGAGAGAGATGAATGATGGTATACAGCTCAGTTCCTCCTTTCTATTCAGTCCAGGGTCCCAACCCACGGAATGTGGCCGTCCTCATTTAGGGAGGTCTTTTCATATCAGTTACCCTAATCAAGATAATCCCTCACAACCATGCCCAGAGGCCTGTCTCTTCAGTGATTCTAGACTCTGTCAACTTGACCGTTAATACTAACCATAATAGCATCTGTCCTTGTTTGTTACTTGTTAAAAGCTCCTACCTACATCATTGTACAGAGAGTTCCAGTGGCATTGCAAGTGTCCACACTGTCAGCAGCCGAGAAGACTCTCAAGAGTTGTGATCTATAGGGGCCAAAATGAGGGTGATTCCTCAGAGCTCCTTGAATATGAAAAACTTGTTTTCTTGAGAAATCTGAAAACCTGAGGAGGCAGGTTGGCTCAGGGAGCAGTAGGCAATGAGTTTGTAATCAACAATCTTCTAGAAAATCCTGAGATACTCCAATTGAAAGCCAGTTGCCCAGAGGGAGCTGGATGAAGGAATTAGAACATAGAAGGGAATTAAATGAAGCTATATTTAGAAAACAGGTAGCATTTGTAAACAGGAATCCTTACAACACCAAATGGACTGCCCAATTCCCTGGTCTCTACTCCAGGCTATACTGTGCGAGGTCCTTGTGCGAGGTGTCAGTGCTGACCTCTACAAAGCCATAGCCTGGAAAGTGGCTGTCACAAGTCTCCATGAAGTGATCAGCTCAAGCACATTGACAAGGTTCACTCCTAATAATGACTGGTGACAAAGTTTGTGTCTTTCTCATTGCTACACGCCAGGAATCTGCCTCATCTAATCAGTTCTCTTCCCTGGACCAAGTCATCTCTTCTTAGGACCATGTAACATGTTACCAGAAGTGACAAATGAAACAAGGGTCAGGTATCCCAGCCTCTGGGAGGGACTTATTTCTCTTGCTTCATTATTAACTTTGTTTTTGTTTTTTTTACTTCCAAGATTTTCCTAGCTTTGGCCTTTCTACTTGTCTCCCCCTGCTCCCACCTTTAGCCCTGGCTTATCACGAGATGAGGATACTTTCCCTTTTCTGGTCTCATTCTTATTGGCCTAATCTGGAGGTTGTGGCTCCTCTTATCCCTGCTGTGAACCTCATAGGCCCTGGTGTCATTGTACATGATATTCTCCAGGCTCTACCATGTTCTTTCCATGGGAGACCCCTGTGGTCTTAGGAGATAGTAGACATGAGACAAATTCATTCCAGAAACACTTAGAAGGAGAAAAGAAGTTGAGAGGAGGAAGCTGCTTAGAGGCACTGTAGCCAAGGAGGGAAGATGCCTAAGTGTCATTTTCTGTTCCTGTGATAAAATACTCTGGCAAAAGCAACTTAAGAAAGAAAGAAAGAGTTTATTTGATTTGTAAAGGCAGGTTATAGCCCATCACTGTGGAAAATCACGTCAGCAAGACCATGAAGCACCTGGTCATGTTCATAATCGAGAGTAGAGTATTAATAGAGAGAGCAGTGTATTAATGCATGCATGATTGATGTGGAAGGGGTCAACCCACTGTATGTGATGCCTCCCCTAGGAAGGTGGTCCTGGGAGGTATAAGAAATCAAGTTGAGGAAGCCATAGAGAACAAGTCAGCAAGCAGTGTTCTTCCATAGTCTCAGTTTCAGGTTCTGCCTCAAGATTCCAGCTTCGATTCCTACCCTGTTTGATGGAATGTGATAGGACGTGTAAGTCACATAATCTCTTTTCTCCCCCATATAGTTTTCACTCTTGGTGTTCTGCATCCAGCATGGCTTAGTCCTGGAAACTTGACTGGGGTGCCAGTGGACAGAAGAAAGGGCAGACACAGACACACAAACAGAAAAGCTGAGGGCAGGTAGGTTGTGCAGTCCCTGACAGAGGGCAGCATCAGGGAACCCCTCAGTGTATTTATTATATGTCAGGCACCAAGAAATTTCTTTTCCCAAAACCCAGAATTCTCTCAGAGACCTAAGAAGATAGTTTCTATTTGCCGAAAGAAGTCATTCCCCTTATCATTGGCAAGAGAGACACATGGGGACCTATGTCTGGGGTATCTGTTAGCATATCCAGGTCTATGTTAGCCTCTAGGTTCTCTCAGTCCCTACTCACAAGTATGGGTTACAGAGTCCTGGCTCCTCTCAGCGCTTCTCACCCGTCCCTTCTCTAATCTCTTCATCCTGTGAGCTCTGCTTCCCTTCCCCCAGCTTCTCTTTCCTCTATAACTCAACCATTTTGGTATGTACTCTCTTTGTTCTTGGTTCTTCTCCTGTCTCCAACCCTGAACCTTTCTTCGTACATTTGCCTTTCCTCCTCTTCCCTCCCTCTTCTCTTCCTTTTCCCCACCATCCCTCCTCTCATGATCCAGTTCAGTCTGTTGGTCCTGTTCATTCTGGACCCTTCCAGATGCCTCTGGCTGTGCTCTCCCTCATATTTACAATAAAAACCTTTTCCTCAACTATACCTAGGAGCAGTCATGTCCTTATTTTCTGTCATTATGTACAGCACAAGGGGGAGGAGTTTGCTAGTCTCCATCAGAGGTGTCTGTAAGCAAGGATTCTCAGGCTGTAAATATCTGGGGGGTGGAAGCTATAGTTGCTAGTTTTTGCACACAGTGATCAATTGTTCATAAACACATATGCTTGCACATATTGTAAATGAGGAAAACTGTGCCACCCTTTTGAGCCTCACTCAGGGGACAGGCTTTCCCAGTTACCCATGGGTTTGGTCTGCACATGATCATGCCCTTGTCAATAATACATAACCGCTCAGGACTTTATCTGCTTTCACACATTTACTAAATGCTTCCTCCACTCCTCTCAATGGTGTTTATCATAGCAAAAGAAAACAAGCCTATACACTTTTCCTTTTATTCAGTCCAAGATCATACATCAGGAATGGCCCCATTCACAGTGGGCAAGTTCTCCCACCCTCAATTAATGTAATCAGGATACACCACCTTCTGACATGCCCACAGTCAAAATCTCTCATGACACTCTTTTCCTAAGTGATTCTAGACTGGGCCAAATTGACAATTAAAACCAACTAGCACAGAAGTGGAAGAGGCATCACTCAACTCCTCCACCCCAAGCAGCCTTCAGTGCAAAGAGTGATAGCAATCCGAGCCATCTTAGTTGTACATTATATATCATTGCCAGGTTGATTCTCCATTCCATCAGTAGCTGTGACCTTGAGACCCCTGCTGTGCTCTTGTAGGCTAATTCCCCTGTGTAGTCAGGTTATGAATGGCTTATCCTGGATCTGACCTCTTAAATGCTGACTTCCAGCACTTGCAATTTGCCTAGTAGAAGCTGGAAAGACCAACTATTTCAGAATATGCCAATAAAATTGCTCATGGGACAAAAGGACTCTGGGCTTTTTTGATTTACAATAATATGCACTGTTGTTTGTCAAATGTGCCCTGAAGTTCTCCTCTCAAATCTCAGGCTGTAAATAAGATGAGCATATTTGCCTAGAGAGTACCTGTCTCTGTATACCTATTCTGGTAATTAGCCCAGAGAGATCAATATGGTGGAAACTGGAGGCCTGACAGAATGAGCAATGGTGTGACTGGCCCTTTGATTCAACCTTGGAAAACAACAGCAAGGAGACCTGTGGGTAGAGAGGTAGAGGTGATTTTGATAGCTACTTGCAAATAGCTGATAAATTATTGTTTCCAAGTCAATACAGAAGTGTCTGTGTTCTTTCCTGCTCCAATATGTGGCAATCATATTTTGCCACAGTTGAGGGTAAATTAAAAAATCTTCAGTGTCTCATCTCGTAACATTTTAGAACACTATTTTATATTCACATTAAACCTTTGATTTTCACATGCTTGATTTGATTTTTATTCAGATGTTTTGTTTTGAACTAGTAGGTTATCTCAGGTAACTGAAGTTGGTCTTGAACTTGCTATGTTGCCAAAGATGACCTTGAACTGCTAATCCTCCTGCCTTTACCTCCTGAGTGCTAGGGTCAGAGTCACTAGCTGCCACATGCCTGGTTCAGATCCCAGGTTTACGCAACTGTAATTATGGATTCTAGAAGGTAAGAATCATGTTTCTGAATTTGAACTCAGATCTTTAGAGTAGAATCTTTCCTCAGATCTCATGATGACATACCTTATCAATGTATATAAATAATGCAGCTTTGAACACAGCAGTTATAAATTAACAACCTTCACCTCTAGATTAATGAGATACACATATAAAGTCAGATATGAGAGTTTTCTTATGGTGATCATTTCTGGTGCTTTTGTAGACTAGAGCTTCATGGGTGCAAAAATCTTTGAAATTGCATGTAAATTCTTACAAGAATCTCTGAATGCTGTTTCTTTATCTTCTCTAGCCACAGAGCATGAACAATTATAAGTTAAACAAAGATTCTCCTTCAATCACTAAGGTGACAAATAACTTCAATAAACTGAGGTGTGTTGCTTTTCACCACATTGCAGATCTCAGTCCGCTGTCTGTCATTGGTTCAGATAGATTATATTGATTTGAAGAATTCAACGTTCTCCCAGTGTCTCTCTGGAGAATGTGGTGTATAATCTTGCCATCACACCTTGGCTGGATGTGAATTTATTTATTTGAGAGCCTTTACAGAGCAGCCTCACCTCTTTAGAAAATCTGGCAGAAACAACTAATATGTCTTCTACATGTTCTCTTGATTCCAACTTGGCCAGTATCCTTAGGAGACTGAGCTTCCTGAAGGGAAGAGTTCAGTAGTGGGGACTGTGCTGTTGATACCATGGGTAATAACCAGAGCTGTAGAGAAATGAGTGATATCCAGGACACAAGACAAACTTGGCTCTAAGCAGCTGTACTGCTTACAATGCACAATATGAAGCATGCATTTCTTTGTGTGTATGTGCACATGTGTTTGTGTATCTAAACGTGTACGTGTGTGTATAATATGTGACTGGTTAGGCTAGAGCTCAGTCTTAGGTGTCATTTCTCAGGCACTGTATGCCTATTTTACTTTTTAAGACAGTTTCACTATGTAGCCCTGGCTGGTCTGGAACTCACTGTGTAGACCAGGCTACCCTTGAACTCATAGAGAACCACCTGTATCTGCCTCCTGAATGTTGAAATTAAAAGCATGGGTTAATGTACTTGCCTACCTTTGTGATTTTAAGGGGGAATCTCTTACTGGCTTGGGGAATCTTTAAGTAGGTTATGCTGGCTGGTCATCATCGGGGTTCTGTGGGGGAAAGCATGGGATGATCACGATAAACTTGTAAACACCTTCCTCTCTTGCCTAGTGTCTGTCTTTCAATCCCAGTGTTATAAAGCCCCACTACCATGGGTAAGTTAAGAAAGGACAGTTTTGTGACTTTTACACATTTTCCAGTGGAGAGGGGTACATCTGATGTCTCTGGGGTAATATGGACAAGGCTGTATAAAGGTATTTGTGATGGTTTGAGTCTTTTGCATTCTCCACAGGCTTACATGTTGAGCACTTGCCCTCTGGGCAATGGTGCTGTTGGAAAGACTGTGGTCCTTTAAGGCAGTGTTGGGGGGTTGGCCTGAAGGGAACAGGTCAGTAGGGACTGGCCTTTGAAGCCCGTAGCTCAGCTATTCAAACCAGTTTTTCTCTCTGTTTCCTGGCCCAGCCTGTGAAGAGCCTCCACCAGGAATTCCTACTACCATCAATTCTGCAACCTTCCCCAGCAAAATGGACTGACACCTCTTCCACAATGGTCCACCATAAATATTTCCCCCCCTAAGTTTCTTTCAGGTATGTTGTCACATTGATGAGAAAAGTAGCCCAAACAACCTTCCTATACATGAATCATAAGTCCTTGAGGGTTTTAAAGGAAAACAGTCTTTTACAATCACTTCTAGGAAAGTGTATTTCCATGGGTTAGGGGAGGTAAGTGGAAAGAGTTTAACTCTTGGGTCTTCAGTGTGCATGCTTCTAAGTTCTCCAGCTCCAGGGAACTACCTATAAGATCCAAATGCAATGTGCAAGCCAGAAGCCACCATCTCCTAGAGGTTCTTCTTGTGTCAGGACATTAGGACACTCTCATGCTTAGACAGTCCAGTCCTACTATGACTGTGGAATACGGGGATACATAGCTTTTTTTCTGATTATTCCTTGTTGGCATAAAAAACATGACAGCATCACAAAGGAGAAGGCAACCAAAGCATGCACCTGACAATACCTTACTAAGTCTCTGCAGAGGGGAATGCATCCTTGGTTCCCCTAGAGTCTGCTCCTTTAGTGCCATACTTCCATTTCACATGAATGAATGGCCAGCAGACAATTCTTGCATGTGCTCATTTCCTTCATGTATGCATATTCAAACAGTCTGACCCATGTTGATTCTCTGATTGAGGAGAAGAAGATAAGGACACCAGTATTGGGAGCTGTAGGACCTTGTGCACAGCTGGTTTGACAGCAACAAATGCTTCTCATGGGGGATGATGTTATTCCCATCATTTATCATTTTGCCAATTTAAGAAACTAAAGTTTAGAAACTTTCATTTGCACAAAGCCAAAGATCAGGAAGTAGAAAAGTGACATTTAAACTGTGGGCTGTCTTGATGACATATCAGAGCCATCTTCCAATGCTCTGAAGGACTTTCCCATGCCCCACTGGTGGTTGGATTTTAATAAAAGATAATATTTACGAAGCTCTTTCCATCATGGTATATACTGTGCCTTCTCAAGAATCCCATTGGGGAAGAGTCCTCAGCTACTCTGCCAGCTCACACTTTACAGATGAGAAGATTATACTGCAGAGCATGTAAGAAACTCGCTGGGAGTGGGGAAGTTAATAAGTGATGGGGTTAGACTCTGTAGAAAGAAACTACCACACTGTATATAATACCCATTTCCTTCCAGTTTTGACTCAACTCTTCATAGTCTGGTCATAAGTTGAATCTCTGGTGATAAAGTAAAGCAATTATCCAGAGTGTTTTTGCCTCCGATTTTCAATAATTCATGCATTCCCCTCCCCAGTATCTTACTGAGGAGAACACACTTGCCACAAGGCACATGAAGTATAAGTCCATTCTTTTAAAATATGGGCAGCCATGAGCAAGCCCTAAATCCTCCCTTTCTGTATTCATCTATTCAAGGCCTGGGGTAGTGAGGTCCTCTTTATAAAACCTGTTTATAAACCTTGTCTCTCATTGCTGCTGGAAGTCCCTCAGTTGAGTCAAATTCCCAGATGGACCTCACTTCTTTTTCTCTGCCATTACTCAAGTGTGAGAGCAATGGCACAGATTGCCTGTGAGCCTTGAGTGGAAGGATCCTCATTTTGTGTAATTTAGAGGCAGAGGCAGTGTGAATGGCTCGCTGATATAATTAAGGGATGTAAAAGTGGGTGTTTGGCTGACAGCTAATGGACACCTCCACTGTAGATCCTTGCTTGGCCTCCTGGGCTCATTCACATTAATCTCAGGTGGAGATTCTGCTGTGACCACAGACAATTTGCTCTGACAGCCCAGGTCAATTAGCAGATTATTTAGGTGAACACTTGTGTCAATACAACACAATCTCTGTCTGTCTTTCCTTAATTTTTTCTTCCTTTATGTCTCTTAAGATTGCTTGTTGGAAAACTAGGGGGATGGAAGAACAGAGAATTTTTCCTTCTCTCTCTCTCTCTCTGTCTCTCTCTCTTTCCTTCTCTCTCTCTGTCTTCTTTTACTGGGTATGTTCTAAGCATGTATTTTTTAAAATATTAGACATCTTGCATTTCTCAGCAGGATACTAGAACACAATGTGGCCCTCCAAACAAAGCAATTGACAACACTAGCCAATAATGCTCAGAACAACATCTGGTCTAGCAACTCAGACACAAGGTTAGAATTTCTGTCTCTACTTGCTCTCCACCTGGGTGGATCTACACAATGGAAGGAATAATTTTAGATGACAGAAAGAGAAGGAGAAAACAATCTCATTCCATTATGGAAACTCTGGCAATGTCTCTCACTATCCACACCATTTTCTTGTTCCTCTAATTCCGTGAGCATTATTAGGACCACACTGGACCCTAGGACCCTGCTTTCTACCACACTTGATTGGTAATCTGGACAAGGAATTTCTTAGCAGCAACTCAATATGGATCCTCCATGTGAAGAAGACACGCTCTAAGGACAGCCTATGTGTCATGGAAATGGACCCTGTGGCTCATTGGTCAAAGTGTCACCAGTGCTAGGGATAAGTACTGTAATAACACGGTGGAAGTACTTGTCAATGAAGTTGTGACAAGTCAAAGACCATTGTCCTTTTCCTGTTGTGCCTTCACCTGCTGAATATACTGTACAGCTGGCTGACTCATGATTTTCTGCTTGCCTTTCTTTAGTCACTGACCTAAATTGAAGGTTCCGAGCTTTCCCCTCGGCTCAGATACAGGGTCTGCCGAAGCTGCCTAGGCATTTTATCAATGCTCAAAAAGGATTTCCCCCAGTGGAAGTTTATCATCCAATAAGAGAAAGGAACAAGCATTAAATATCTGTCAGGTGCTACATAGGGAGCTAAGACCCTTTGGGTATTATCATGTGTGTGCATATATTTGTATGTGCATATTTACTACTATTTAAAGATTTAGTTTATTTTACGTTTTTGGATGTTTTGCTTGCATACACACGTGTGTACTGTTTGTGCCTGGTACACATACATGGAGGACAGAAGAAGGCTTCTAATCCTCTGTCACTGGAATTATGGAGAGTTGTGAGCCACCATGTAGGCACTGGGAAACAAAAAATACCTCTGAAAGAGCAGCAAGTCTTTAACCACTGAACCATCTTTTTAGCCCCAACTACCCTATCTTTTGAGGTAAGTTGTCTTATGGATCTTGGAGCTTACTAATTGGCTAGTCTAGCTGACCAAAGAGCCCTGGAGATCTCCCAGTCTCCACTCTCCCAGCATTAGGACTGCAGAGACATGATAACCATGTTTGGATTTTATACAATAGGTGTTTGAGATGATCTCAAACCCACATGCTCCTGCAACGGACACTTTACTGATTGTGCCAACTTCCAAGCCTCTGAGATTTAAGTTCTGATTTGAATCTTAGTAGTTTTACTTGCCTGCTTAACTCCACAGTCTATTCTTAAAAACTGTGACCAAATATTTCAGTAATTAATGGGTATTGTGATTGTCACCGAAAAAGTGTTAGAGGCCCTAAGATTAGTCCTCACTTATGTGGAATCATCCTAGACATGACAGGTCCCCTGCATTTCTCAGGACAGGACCACAGTTGCAGATGTTTTCTAGAGGAGAGTCATAATTCCAAGTTGCTGCCCACTAATAAAAATGGAAGCAAAGTAACCCTTGTCTCTTTTCATCCTTGTTTATTTAGCCTGGTTGAATATGAATGTGTTATTAAAATATACCTTCTCTTGGTTCATAGTTTTCATCTTGATTCCCTCAGTTTGGCTTATGTAACTCTTACATACTCCAGTGCTTTGGAAATGGCCTTCTCCAAGCTAATGACATGAAAATAAGAGCAATGTATACTCAATTGTACATAATAGGGCTGTAATTTCACGAGGGATGCCTGAGTGCTCTGCTAATGCCATGAGAAACTCAATGTGCAGCTCCAGTCTGTGTGTGGGGAGAGATGAGCTGGCCTTCCTGCAGGATGAAGCTAGCAAGTGGTCCTCTAGGGAAAGGTGAATAAGGGGAAATGGAGGCCACAGGAGGGCTGATTGCTCCTTTAGAATGTCCTGTCCCTAATGCAGTCCATTCTCATTGTTACTGTCTTTCCTCTTTAAGGGATAAGACTCCAGGCCCAGGGAGAAGGCTCAGTCAGCAAAGAGCCTGCTGCATGAGCTTGAGGACTTGAGTTCAAATCTCCAGTACCTATATCAAAGAAGCTGTGAGTTGTGGTATGTGCCTGAACCTATCAGGTGCTGTGGAGGCAGAGACAGGCAGATCCCTAGGCCTCGCTGGCTAGCAGCCTGCCAATTGATGAGTCCCAAATTCAGTAAGATAAGATGGAAAAAACTAGAGGAAGACACCCAGTATCAACCTCTTGCCTCTGCATGCATGTACACACACATGCACACATACCTTACACATATAATGTTTTTTAAAACAAGATTCTAGCAACTTTCTCACAACTGTGTCCAATTTTTTGATGTTGTGATACAAAATCATCTGCAAAGTTCATGCTAGAGAACTCTACAATTAATTCTCCTCCTCCTCCAAATTACAAAGAAGTCTTTCATGTTTTCAGTGAGTTTGGGATTTTATTTTGGGCGATTTACAAAGTGATCCTGGGCTAAAAGTGTCAGCAGGATATGGGTTGGATGGTCCTGGAACTGCACTCAATGGAAGATGGATGTTTCTGAATCATGAGCCCCACAGTGCTTTTTTCAATAGTAGTTATTTGCCAGGATTTGCATAGTGATCAGCCATCATGGGTTGTTACCCCAGGGACCACATACGAATACTATGCTCTAGTTATGAAGTGCTCATGTTTTTCACAATTGTGTCCTTCCATGTCTTAGCAGCTGCTTGGAGCAATCCCCTGTATGAAGTAGCTGTGCAACTAAGTGTTCCCCACCAGGGCCAAGGGTACATGATGCCCATGGTGAATGTTCTGAAGACAAGTGAGCCTAGGTCTGTGGACTTGAGTATAGGGCACTATTATGAGGTGACAGACCCAGATTCCTTGTCAAGAGGAGTCAAAATGCTGCCAGGTGGCATTTGGTGGTAGGTCAGAAACAGAAATAATGACTAGATAGCCAGGACTGAAGAAGGGAAGGCTGAAATTGTGTGGAGGACACCTTGACCTGGCAGGGGAAGTGCTTCAGGACTGTGGGTACCCCTGTGAGAATTCTGCCTCTGACAACATCTAAACAATTTCCACCCCCTCCTTACAGGGCTCCTTCCAATGACAAACCAAACAAAGTTCAAACTGGAGAAATAATGGGTGTGTGGGGATAACTTACAGAGCACAGATGAAGGGTTGCTGGCAAGAGACCCCACAGGTGCCTGACTGGAAAATCTTCATCCTCCAGCAGGGATGTGATGGCTTTTTCATTGCCCCTCTCAGTCAGCCTCCTGAGTCTGTATGTTCTGGTACCTCCCCAAAACACTAAAGCCACAAACCACATAGGATTGGTGTGGAATTGTATTCAAATGTATGGCAGGAGAGTGGGGACTCAATAGTCTTCCTCATCCACTCCTTCCATTAATGAGGTCAATAGTCAACAGACTTGTCTGTGATGGAAGATTGTAAGCTGGTAGCACAGAACTAGCAAGGATGGCTGCTGTTTCTCTCAAAGGAGGAGACAACACTATAACAGGTACCAACAGTGAGAAGCCTACAGTCCTCTAGTGGATGACTTAATAGACAGCAGTGTCAAGAGGTCTACCATGTAAGGAAAGGGTGGCGGTTAACAGAAACTGTATTCTCCAATTTATAAATTCTTTTATCTTGATTTCATGAGTTCTTATAAAAAATAAAAACCATGTACTTTAGTCACAGCCCCATATGGCACAGAATCAGGACCAACGCTTCTCAACTTGGGTTGCAAAAACTTCTAGACTCCGGAGAAGCTTCAAGGAAGTATCCTGCCGATTGTTAGGTGACACTGGAGTCTCAGGATGGCAGTGTGTACCTTCTGGTGGCTCAGACATGTGGATTGTGTGATACTGGACAAGCTCCTTCTCCTCCCTGACTGGCATCCCTAGTCTTCAAGATTAGCATTCTAGCACCTTCCTGATAGTGTCCACGTAGTTCTGAGGGAAACTGTTTTCCCCTATAAGTTGCCTGTTCCTGGGCACGCTTTTTCTCCATGGTCTCTAGCTTTCATTCAGTTCTTAAAGGGGCACAAATATTTCCTTCCATAGTCTCCTGAAAGGAGTGATGGAAGAAGACATTAGATAACAAGATTCTCTAAGCTGTCCCTAGCATAGCAGGTGGTATGGTCAATGTTCTTCTCATATGGTACAGTATCACTTTCCCAGTTTGTGCTGCCATATAGACCCATTCTCAATGGTTTAGAGTCTCTGCCATGAGTTCTTTTGGGGAGCACAGCTTTTTATCTTGGTTCTGGGGATCAAATTTCATATCTCACACTTGCATGGCAGGCACTTTACTGAGCCATCTTCCCAACTGACAACTTTAGTTTTGCTCATATGGATGAGGGAAATGCTTAAAGCCTGGCAGAAAGTGACACCTCAAGTTACAAAGTAAAGGAGGCTGGGCGGGAAGACTCTTGGCTCTGCGGCCCTTCCTTTGTTTTATTACCCCACACTCTTGGTTGTGTTTGGAGAGTCTGTGAGGACAGTTTCTTCCTTCTGCAGTATGCTAACATTTCAAGGTGTGTCAACAAGTCCCTTGGGCAGAAGTGTGAGCAGATGGATCAGACAGAACAGTGTGTGTATGTGTGTGCATGTGTGTGTATTGCCAGGAGACTACATGTGAAGTAAGTAGCTCTTATACCAGCTTTTTCTCTATAACTACCTGTGCGACTTTAAGTAGGTGATTCAAGTCACTTTTCTCATATGTAAAATTAAATTAAAAAAAAATCTACTGTCTTGAATTACAGTGCAGATCACAGAAGATTAGGAATGGAAAAGGCTGAGCCAAGAGCTGCTGGGCTGTGGAGCTCATGGCCTCCCATCTCCTGTTGTGAGACAAAAACAGACCAAAACAAGAACTATAGATCTTGCAACTTAAGGTTTCTGTTTGCAGTTAAGAATAAGTTCTGTTGTTCTGGGTTAAGTCCCCATACCTTGCTGATTAAGGAGGTTTGTGCTATTAAGCCCTTACAAGTTAAGGTTTCTATTTGTAGTTAAGAATAAATTCCTGCAGAGCAGTGGTGGCACAGGCCTTTTAACCCAGCACTTGGGAGGCAGAGGCAGGTGGATCCTGTGAGTTCAAGGCCAGCCTGGTCTACAGAGTGAGTTCCAAAGCAGTCAGAGTTACAACAGAGAAACCTGTCTCAAAAAACCAAATAATTATTATTATTATAAATTAATAATAATAAGTTCTTGTTTCTTAGATCTGATTTAACCTGTAAAACATGATGCTGCAGGTGTTGTTATATCAGGTAGAAGGGCCAATGTGGTACCACAACCATTATCTCCCCTTCCCACATGAACTCTAGATGCACATAGAGAAGGCATAAGGTGAGGGGGATACCGGCGAGATGCTTATCTATCTCATCTCAGACATACTAGGAGCCCTGATGGGCCCTCCTAAGTGATCCATGTGGCAGCTGTGTGCTAGGCACATGTGTAGGAACTTAGCTATAACTATAGCCCTGCACTTTGAGAGTCATGTTCTATATGGTTGGGTAGCAGCAGGCAGGACTCAGACCAAGTTCTATACAGTACATTTGAGAGTGACCTTACTGAGAGGTAGGCAGGGCAGCATGGTCCCTGGTCCCTCCATGACAGTATTCCACAGAGAATAGTGCTGAGCCAGGACTTGGTTGCATGTGTATGTTGTATGTATATATGTGTACTCTGTGTGTGTATGTGTGTGTACTGTATATGTGTGGCATTAGTATATGTGTACGTGTTGTGTTTATCTAAGTGTATATGTTCTGTGTATATTACTCGTATGCATGTTATACTATATGTATTGAGTGTGTTGTGTATCTGAATACTATGTAGGTGTGCATTGTTTACATCTGCATATTTTTGTGTGTTATATGCATGTACTGTGTATGCTGTGTATTTGTGTTGGTTTACGTGTGCATCTGTATGAGTCAAGGTTGAGGCTGCCCCAATAATGCATCTTCCAACAGCATTGGATTTTCAGTTCTAAAAGTGATTGCTGAGGTAGCTATGTCAGAGCAAATCAATGAGCTTGAACCTTCCTATGAACCATAATCGGAGGAGAGAGGAAGTGTGTGTGCACATGCAGGTGATGGAATGTTGGCTACCTGTTGTGGGCACACCTTCCCCTCACCGTGTCATAGTTCTTACACTATGCTGTGCAGGGGCTTCTGCTCTATTCTATTCTGTCAGTGTGTGAGGAAATTAAGCGTCAGCCTAACCTCCCCAAGCATCCCCAGCCAGTGTCTGCTGCCATGTGAGGTGATGCCAGACTGGCCAGCAGCCAGAAAAAACATCTGCTTCACTGAGTGGGGGAAATGTGGGTGCTGGGAGAGTCCCTGTCATAGCAGGTGCTGGGAGCAGCTGTTTCCGGGTTCGCTGCCTCCTTGCCTTCCTTTTAGCAATGCAGGGATCTGCCTCCACATGAAGCCCACCACTGAGAGTGGTCACCAAACTAGTGGTGCAGCAAGAGTCAGTACCAGGACTGCTGTCTGGGAAGTCTCTCAAGAGTCCATTCCACCCCTTGTGAGATGATGGATAAGCATGCCAGTAGAGTACCAGCTGCTCACTGCAGGGAGGAGGTTGGGAGGGTGGGCCCAGCAGTCCAGAGGCCTTTTATCTTGCTTGGATTTTTCTGCTGGATGGTTCTTACCTGACAGGAGGTGACAGCTCATGGCTTTTGCATGAATTCTTCCTGAGGACTAAGAACAGGACAGGCACGGTGTAGGAGATCAGCAGTGAGTGATGTCACAATTGCCACAAAAGCTACCTGACCTTCTGTGGGATCTTTGACAGCTCAGGCTGTTTGAATTCTGTGTACAGAATGAGGTTCCTAATGTCTTGCTCATGAACTGGTGGAAAGATTAATTGCAATGATGCCTTTCAAAGCACCTGAGTCAACAGGGACAAATTTTCTGCTTTCTTGGCACAGGGCCATCTCCTCGTCCATCCTTCTGCTCTGTTTGGATGCACTTCCTCTAATAATCCTTTACTGGCTGCCTGTGTCTGCTTTAGGCGCTGGAATAAATGAGAGATGCTTTTAGCTGCACGTGATGGGAGAGACAGGAAAGAAGAAGGTTGAAGTGTACAGCTGCTTCTTACAAACCAGCACACCAACCAACTGTGCAACACTGGGCAGCAGACCAGCAGACCCTCAGGGATCATGGAGAAAGTGAGGCACGAATCACAATAGTCTGAATCCTAACCAGCGGCAGAGAAATAGCAGCCTAATGAAAACTGCTCACAGCGACACATGCCAAGGATGGATGCATAAGTGCTGCGGAAAATATGTCACTTAACCTGGAGAAAGGCCTGAGTTTCCCTTGAGGAAGCGGAAGTTGACAGTGAGAGATGAGAAGGTGGGAACTACGCTG
Organism: Cricetomys ansorgei; assembly: GCA_026225945.1. Taxonomy (NCBI): domain Eukaryota; kingdom Metazoa; phylum Chordata; class Mammalia; order Rodentia; family Nesomyidae; genus Cricetomys; species Cricetomys ansorgei. Next base: position 84,990 of record JAMJFZ010000320.1, read on the forward strand.
TGATCCAAATGTGTATGCTCTCTCAAGGTTCAAATATTGTACCAGCCCCTAGTGAGGTGGCATTAGGAGGTGGTGTCTCAGGTGATAAGCTCATGTGACTCTACTCCTAGTAAAGGGGTTAGTGGCCTTATAAGAGGGCCCCAGGGAGCTTGTTCCCCCAATGCTGCTTTGTTGGAATAATTAGAAGGTACCATTTCTGAAAGACAGACCTTTACCAGACATCTGGTGGGCTGGTTTCTTGATTTTGAATTTCCCAGTCTCAGGAACTGTGAATAATAGACACTTGTCATTCATAAGCTCTCTGATCTCAAGTGTTTTCTTGTTTAAGAAATGCTGACTAATAAAGACACTGGATGATCTGGAACAGGAGGACATCTAACTACAGATGGCTGTCTCTTGACACAATGAAGAGGCTGCGAATGATCCTGTATGTGTGTGTGTGTGTGTGTGTGTGTGTGTGTGTGTGTGTGTATTTAAGTGTGGATAAGCACAGTGACACTCTGTACATTGACGTACCATCTTTCAGAAATGAATTCACACACAGGCAAGCTATTTGTATTCTAAAGTTTTCTCAAATTTATCAACTTGGTTGAAATAAATGCAAAAGCCAGAGTAGACTTCCATCAGAACATGCCTGGCACTTTGTCTCCAATTGGCATCAGACAGCCCTCTGGAGAGAAGAGTACAGCTTCCTCTGGGCAGGGCATTTGTGGTACCTCCATATTTCCTGAGTCTTCAGTGACCCAAGGTAGGTTAACTTGTCTCTGGTAAAGTGTATTTGAAGATTATTTTTTCTACTATTAATTTTTCCAGCCCTTCGTAAAGGACATGTCCCTGAACAGTGCTGCAAAAGCCATGGCTTGATATTGATGAAGAAATTCCAAGCACAAGGCAACAGAAAGGAGACAGACAGCACAGTTGGTCCGAATCCTTCTCCTGGCAGAAGTGTTCTATCAGCCACAACCCAGCTGAAACCATGACCATCAGGTGAGTCTGATGATAGTCAAGCCCATCTCACAGGGAGAAAACTCTCCGAAACATTGGCTCCTGTCTATATTAATAACTGGAAAGTCATTCTGTGCACAGTGGATATATTAGCTCAAGAAAGCTTGCAGGCAACACGTCACATCATCCAACTCAAGTCTAAGCATGGGGCCAGTGTGTAGCTGTTCCGCAATGCTGAAAGTTTGCAATATTGAACCCTACGTTTTGCAAAACACTGGGGATAGAAGCCAGGGCCTCATGCAAGTTAGACAAAAGCTCTATGGTTGAGTTATACTCCAGCGTTTGTTTGTTTGTTTGTTTTTTAAACAGAAAGAGACGAAAAGACTCACATATTAATGAGATGTTTTCTTTTACTTTAATGAAATTGGCCTATACAGCACAGATACAGTTAGGTGACACATATAAGATCATGTCCTTTGTCTTCAGACACTCTTACAAGATGAAAAAATTATAATCAAACATTGCAATTAGCCAGTGTGTGAACAGATAACCCGCTCTCAGGCCTTTCTGCACAGGCGGGCAGAACACCAATGTTTCTCATACATCTAACCTTCTGCTACTTGCTAAGCTAGTCTGGATCACAATCTACACAAACAACACTTTTGTGACCTAGTAAAGGAAGCTGTGGGGGCTGGAGAGATGGCTCAGTGCTTGAAAGCACTTTCTGCTCTTGAAGAAGAGCCCGATTCTCCTTTGACCACTACTATCAGATGGCTCACAACTACCTGTGACTCCAGATCCAGGGAGAGGACACTCTTTTCTGGCCTCTTCAGGCACCCATATCCCAATGTGTGCACGTCCACATGCACACATGTCAAAAAAAAAAAAAAAAAACAAAAGAAATGATGCGTCAGAGAAAGGCTCTACTGTGAACTGGCAATCCATTTAACAAAATACTATTTTAGGAGAATAACAATGGTGTCTAAAGGCCTAATTAACCATCCCAGCTCTGGGGATGGAGGTGCAGCTCAGGTGGTAGAGTGCTTACCTAGTGTGCATTATACTCTGGATTCCATCTCTAGAACAATATACAATTCACGTGGTGAATATAATCCTAGCACTCCTGAGGCAGAGGATCAGAAATTCAGTTTAAGTCTATCCTTGGTTACAGGAGACCCTGTATCCAAACAAAATATCCCGGCAGTCCCTACAACAGAGGCTCCTGGAGAGGATGACTGATCCTGGAGAGGATGACTCATCCCTCACTATTATTCCTGGCACATCTTCCTTTAAAATGCTGTGAGATTTTAAAGACACAAGAAATAAATATGAAAATGTTTCACACTGTACAGATGTTTGCTGCTTATCACATTACAGGGTGCTTAGAAGAGTTGTCAAACTAGAATAAATTATGGAAAGACATTTGCTCAAGGCAGGTGATGCTCTGCGGAAGTATGGGAAGGACTACCAGCAGATGCCACCAACCAGGGCATTCAAATTTACAAGGAAAATATGGACCAGCATGTACAGCATCCTAAGGCGTATACAAGGATCTGACACGCACAGCCTTTGCAGTGGAGGAAAGACAGGCACTGTGGGTGATAACGGGATGTCAGGAATGATTCCAAGGCAGTGTGAGCTTATGATCAACCTGTGGCTCCACAGAAGTATTTTGAATCTTCTAAAATAAGAGGGATAGGGTCTTAGAACTCTTTCACAAAACTCTAACAATGCACAATTTCTAAAATTTGCTTTAAAGAACAGCCGATTGACAGGAAGTAAAGAGAATATGGAAGAGCAAAAGTTATGTTTTAAATTTTAATTACCATGCCTAAGATCTATGGAACAAAGACAGATAACTTCTTGGAGTGCTGGGTGGGGCTGCTCATATTAAATACAGAAAGACATAATCTTGTAATCTCACTTGCCCAAGGACAGATAACTTCCTGGAATGTTGGGTGAGGACTATGTAGATTCCATTTGGTTAATCCAACTGCACCAGATGTGCTCCAAATGACATGGATGTACTTAGCCACTTGTAGGCAGAAGATAACCCAGACAGGAAGTACATCATGATAGATGCTTGCTGCTGATTGGACATGGTGGGAAGTCTGTAACCTTATGGGTTCTGCCTTTATAAGCATCTGTTCCATGTGAGTGACTTGGTGCTTTTTCTTGGGAACCTGGGAGTTGGGAACTTCGAAATGGTCCTAGTCAGGGTCCATCTTTTTGGCAATATTTAATTAATTTAATTAATCAAATTTGGCTCAATTGTGATGGTAGTTTTATTCTTGACCTATGGGACTTACAAAAATCCATAGGCTAAATTTTAAGAAGAAAAAGCAATGACTAAAACAGATCTTGTAAAGCTGGCAGTGGTGGAACACAGCTTGTATCCCAGCACGTGGGAGGCAGAGGCAGAAGGATCTCTGTGAGTTTGAGGCCATCCTGGTCTACAGAGTGAGACCCAGGACAGCCAGAGTTGCATCATAGAATCCCTGTCTTGAAAACAAAACAAAACAAAACAGGTCTTGTAGTTGAGGAAGAAATCGCAATACTCTCTGGTAGAGCTGCCTACAAGGTGGGTTGGGAGTTACAAGGACACAGTTTTCAGTAGTCAGCTGGCTCCCTCCTTTGACCTAATGCAACTGCCTTTGAGTGACCCATGCACTGTCAGTAACCTAAATAAACTCACTGCCAACCTAACGTTGGGTGAAGTCATTGCTTTTTGCCATCAGTGTCCTATCTGGAGCTAATAGAGATTTGTTCTGGGTTCCTCAGGAAAAGTCACACAGCGAACATAGACAAGAGACAATAGTCTTGTGCCTGTGACTGGTTTACTAAACAATTTCTATTTGTTTTCTTTTGATATAGTCTGTCTCTGTGTGTATCTCAGGTTGACCTTGAACTTACACTGAAGCTCCCAAGTGCTTGGGGTACAGGTGTGACCAGCCAGCTTGTTCTACTTAATAAACACATAATCAGAAAACAAAAAGGATGACATTGCCCTGAATCCTAAAGGATCTACTGTAATCTTGTGCTTGCGAGAGTGGCCACTGAGTAAGGACCTGAGGGCACACTGGAAACTCACAACTTTCTGGGAGAGGGTCACAAGGTGGTAGCTGCGGTTTACTTTCAGGGTCTGTGTCTGTGTATGCTGAGAGGAGAAAACAGTATACATATATATATATATATATATATATATATATGTATATATATATATATCATACTACTTTGTTTAAATCCTCCTGCAGCATCTGCAAATTCTTTCCAATGCATTTGTAGAAACAGCTGTTATGGCATCTCCTTCACAGACAAGCAGTACCCAGGATTTACCCAGGTAAATCCCAGAAGCATTTGTACCACTCCCTCCTCTACCCAGAGCTAATACCACTTTCAGAAGTCACAGAAAAGTTTGTCCAGAGCCTTACAGGGCCTGGGCTGGAGATTGCATTTTTCTGTTCCTGGAATGCGGCTCTGCCCTTATAGTTTGAGGGTATAAAGGACATTTGTGATAGTAGATGCCACACCCCACACCCCACACCAGGAAGGTGGTGGTTGTCTCTGTCTCTCAGTGGGTCTCAGAGACTGGGGCCACCTACCAGCACTGCAAAGCAAGGGCAGTGCTGATAACCAGGTCATAACAGAAGGACTGGCCCTCTTTCTTCAGGATCTTGGCTTATCTCAGTTTACCTTACCTCACTCTATCTTAATCCATCTTATCGGCACTTTGTCTTCAGTGTTCTGATAAATGTCAGTTCCCTAGCCTTGCGTAGTGTATGCCTCCGCCTGCCCTGCTAGTACCAGAGCTGCGCACACAGCAGGCTTAGTCTTCACGGCGATGGTTGTGACCATCCGTATGAATATGAGCTGTGTAGTCAGTGTCCTGTGTACACACTGGCAGTTTTTGAAATCTTGTCAGAGTGTGAGTACAAAGGAAAGGTACACGAGGCAGTTCTGGAGGCCTAGGCCATGCCGAAATTTATCAGCCTTGAGGGTGCTTTCCTTAAGCCTCCTTAAGTTTCATTTGGCATGTCTATGAACAGGGGAAGACTTGTGAAGATGCATGTTCCAGAGTCCTGTGAGGGAAGTGTACTGAGCGCAATGCCTGGCAGACACGAAGTACTCACGTAATAATGGTTTTGGGGGGCTGTTTGTCATAGGCTTGTCCTAGTTAGAATTACTATTTCTATGGTGAAACACCATGACCAAACGAAACTTGGGGAAGAAAGGGTTTGTTTGACTTACACTTCCATATTACAGTTCATCATTGAACACAGGACAGGAACTTAGTCAGGACAGGATGCTGGAGGCAGGAGCTGATGCAGAGGCCATGGGAGCTGCTTACTGGCCTGTTCCACATGGCTTGCTCAGTCTGTTTTCTTATAGAACCCAGAACCATCTGCCCAGGGATGGCACCACCCACAATGGGCTGGGACCTCCCGCATTAATCATTAACTAAGAAAATGCCCTATAGCCTGATCTTATGGAGGCATTTTTCTCAATGGAGGCTTCCTCCTCTCCTATGATTGTAGCTTGTGTCAACCTGACATAAAACTAACCAGCAAAGCTGACCCCATGTCAACTTGACCACACAAAGACATCACTGTTAATACAGAATCTTTTCTTTCTTGTTCATCCCCAATATCACACACTAATAAAGACATTACAATGTAAAATATTTTAAGTTTAAAAGTCCCACAGCCTTTAAAAAATTCAAATACCTAAAGATTCAGTATCTTTTAAAATAAAAAGTCTTCTAAAAGCTAATGTCTTTCAACTGTGGGCTCCTATAAAATAACAAATAAAATAAACGCTTTCATATTTCAAGAGCGAGGAGCCAGGGCACAGTCACAGTAAGATCAAAGCAAAGCCAAACTCCAACAGTGTAAATAAGGGAATGCCCAATGTCTGAGATTGGCTCACCGTTTTCTGGGCTCCTCAACAATGCTGATCTCTTCCTAATCACTTCTAATTTCTCAGCTCCAGCTGACCAGCATCAATTGTCCTAATAAGACAAAGCTTTTACTTCCATGCTTCTGATCTCTTGTTAATCATGACTGGTTCTTCAGCCCTGGCTGACCAGGACACAGATTATCAACTCAAAATAGCAAATGGCCCTGATAGTCTTTAAGTGACTCTCAAAACTTTCCTCTAGAACTTCACAAGACAGACTCCATCATCTGCACTACTCTCGTTATTCTTATCTTCCACGTTCCTACAGAACATTTCACTGTGTTCTAAACACTCATGGCTTTTCTAGCCCAAAGTTCCAAAGTCCTTTCACAATACCCCACAAAGCAATGTGGCTAGATCTGTCATGGCAATACCCCACTTTGTCTTAGTTATCACTTCCTGTCTTAGTTAGGGTTACTATTGCTGTGATGAAACAACAAGATCAAAAACAACTTGGGGAGGAAAGGGTTCATTTGACTTATACTTCCACATCATAGTCCACCATTGAAGGAAGTCAGGACAGGAACTCAAGCAAGGCTGGAATGTGGAGGCAGGAGCCAATGCAGAAGCCATGGAGGGGTACTGTCTACTGGCTTGGACATCATGGCTTGCTTAGTCTGCTTTCTTATAGAACACAGAACCACTAGCCCAGGGATGGCACCACCCATAATGGGCTGGGCTGTCCCATACCAACCACTAATTAAGAAAATTCCCTACAGCTAGATCTCATGAAAGCATTTTCTCAATTGAGGCTCCCTCCTCTCAGATGACTCTAGTTTGTGTCAAATTGATATACAACTAGGTAGGACAAGGGTGTAGTCTCCTCACAGTTTCATTTTCTCTCAGACCTCAGGAATTACTTCAGCAACAAGATGGCACAAAGATCGGAGCTTCACACTGCAGCCAGTATACATTTCTCAATCCCAGCATGCAGAGCTCTGACAACTCTAGAGGGCCAGACTTGGACAGGCTGTTCACTCCAGGATCCTTTCCATTTTTTTCTAATTTGCTATCCTGTTGCTGTGATAAGCGCCATGACCAAAAGCTCATTGAGGGAGCCAAGCCAGAAACTCAAGGTAGGAACTGACTGGGAGGTCATGGAGGAACAGTGCTTTCTGGCTCAGTCCCACTCTGCCTAGGTTTCTTTCTCACACACCCCAGCAGCACCTTCCCAGGGCAGTATCATCCACAGTGAGCTGTGGCCCTCCCGTGTTGATCACTGATTAATAGAATGCCCTATAAGCCATCTGATGGTAGCAATTCTTCAATTGAGGTTCTCTCTTGCCATGTGTGTGGTGGTAATAAGCTAGATTAGCCATCATACTGTTAAAAGTAATGCACTACTAAAGGGCCTGCTGAGCAGTGGGTCGGGGGTGAAAAAAACACAACTCAATGCCTTTAATGCTCTAGGTTTCTGGAAAGGGATATTTTAGGGCAATTTTCATCTTGTTTCACAGAGTTGATGATTTTTAGCCCCTCATAGTGACTTTACACTGCCTAACTTATTTAAAGTATGCGCCGAGTAACCTTCTCTACAATAACCTGCCACGTGCAATGTTTAAAGGCTTCTGCAACTAATTTGCTAACATCAGTGCCAACCTTGCTCACCCCAAGTGCTCTTTTATGTACGAGGAATTCATTCTGCACTCCAGCTGACTCAGAGAGGCAGGCATCAGGCTGGACTCTGGATTTGCAGGACACTTTCTGCCTTCCAATCTGGGCGTATGTGACTTTGGAAAGCAATCAATTCACCAGGAGTTTTTGAAGCCTGTGTAATGTGCTCATCAACATTCATGAGGCATGTGAGGGAAAGACTCCAGGAGGAGGAGGGCTGAGTTCTGTGTGGGGACAAAGGGGGACACCCAAGGAGAGAGGCATGGCTTTGAGATCACAGGCAGGAGTTCAGAGTGAATCTGATGGGGGGCCACCATTGGGAGTAATGTCAGCTTCCTTCTGGGTGACCCAAGACTGTAGACGGGCGAATAAAAGCCCTTAAATAAATTAGCAGAATTAGATCTGTGTACAGGCAAGACTTTGACTTCACTTTGCCTATCTCCAATTTTTTTCTGCTATTTTCTTCTTCTTCCTCCCCATTTCCTTCCTCCTCCTCCTTCTCCTCCTTCTCCCCTTCCTCCTCCTCCTTCTCCTCCCCTTTCTCCTCTTCTTCTTGAGGGTAACAGGAGCATCATCCCATGGAATTTATGTCGTTTAGACATTTCAACTAGACACTAAGATCCTACAGATATGCACAGACATCTACACACACACACAAATATAAATTTCTATACACACATACATATTTGAATTGATTAATAAATTAAGAAAGTACACTTAAATTTATTTTTCCTTTGACATGACCCCCAATGTAGCTCTTGGGGGTCGATCCCAACATAACAAAAAGCATTCCTCAGTGTTCTGTGCACATTACCTTTTATGGGCATGCTCAGATTTCCAAGGCAAGGTGGCTTTGAATTAGTTGCAGGCCTCCTTTCATGTAGAAAACTGCTTAAAGATGTGACATCCAAGCCTAGGGAGACAGCAGAGGGAATGGACGGACATTTGTCAGTACTGACCACTGGGTGGCACTGTTGCTCCACAGAGTGCCTCCATGGCGGCTCCCGAAGGACCAGGGCCAGGACCCACACAAAGGTGGGGATCTAAGGGAGGTGTACACAGGGAAGGGTTTCTTAACGAATTTACCTTCTCTGCGCAGTTCTCTTGCGAATCTCCTCAGCCTGAGATGGTTTCTGGACTGAGAACCTGATTTGTTGTGTACCAAACTGATTTAGACAACAACCAAGAAGGGCAGCAACTTCACGTGTTCACGGGCTACAGTCCCGACATCACTTAGAAGATTAAAAATAAATTGAAGCACATGTCACTTCAAAGGGACACGAAAAGAACATCTGCATGATTGGGCACATTAATGAAAAAGAGCTGCCGGCCCTTAGTTTGAACTGTATGGAAAGAGAAGATTTTGAGACGTATCCTTCCCTACTCTTTCCAAGAGGGTTACTATACTTTACTATTTAAGAAGCATTCGACTCCCTGTATATACACTTCAGTCTTTCTCAGCTTTGATTTGGACTGTCTCCTTGTTCACAGAGCTGGCGACTCCATTATGCCAGCAGTCTCAAGGAACCAGGGAGGCAGGAGAGTTCAACAGGGGAGGCCTGGGCTGACACTGATCTGCAGGCACAGAGCCCTGGGTCTGCAGAACCAACCCTCAGTAGGTTTCCAAGGGCTTTGTTGCCCACCTACCCACAGCATCCATTCTGCCTGGTCCTTTGTTTCCAAGACCCCTTCCTGCAGCCTGGCCCCTCTCAGCCTGGGATCCGCTCACATCCTCACATCAGGCACATCTTGGCTAATGGCAGCTGAAGCCCAATGCCTGTCAGAGGGTCTGAACACAGGGAGGGAGGGAGGAGAGGGAGGAGAAGGGGGAGGAGAAAGAAAAGGGAGGAGGGAGGAGGGAGGAGGTGAGGAGAGAGGCAAAGAGGAGGGGGAGGAGAGATTAAGAAAGAAGAGAAGGAGGAACAGAGAGAGGGAGGAGGGGGAGAGAGAGATAGAGATAGAGGGAGAGGATCATGAGCAGATGTCCTCATGAAAAATTTACCATGAATAATCAGAGGTCCGTTCACTCCCTCTGGCCTGGACACCCCCCATCCCCTATCCACCCCCACCCCTGCTCGGGCTCATTGCCCAGGCCACAGGGAGAAGGTAGGAAGAGCCCCCTCATTCTGGCTCTGATAGGGTGATACCCCATGCTTGGTGTACTTGGCCAATCCTCTTGAGACTAGCCTGCAAATGCAGTTCAGGCAAAATTGATGAAGTGTCAGTCATCTGAGGCTGGCAGTTTAGAGAGGTCACAGCTGCAAGGGGCTCCAGGGTTTCACAGAGATGGGACTGAGAAGAGTTAAAGAGAGAGCACGCCCAGTGAACAGGAAGCATTTATCTTCTCCTGACGGCATTTTTCAAACACTTCTGTGCTGGCAGCAGCTCTGACCTCCACCAGCTCTGGGCAGTGTGAGGATTTCTGACTCCAGTCCTGCACTCTTATGCTTCCCCTAGAAGGAGTTCAGACCCACCTCCTCATGGTCCCCATTCCCCTCTACTTAGGAAGGAAAGGGGGATGAAACAAGCAGGCAGATTCATAACTGGAAAGTTCCCACTTTAATTGGCTTAGTGAATCCTGTCTCCTTATTCCCACACCTCCTGAGGCAGGAAGGTTCCTCTAGGTGAGCAGCAACATGTCTGCAGCTGGTGGGCTGGGAGGGCTATATAGAGATATCAGGAAGCAGTAGCTGTTCTCTAAACCGCAAGGACAGATGCTAATATGGGCTTATCTTGAGAATATATTATCTTGAGATAAGCCTATATTTGGGTGGGACTCTGAGGCCACCAAAGGGGTCCTCGATTTCAACTGCCTGGAGACAGATGGCTGGATTGGCTCTATTCATATGCTTTTTAATTTGTGTGGCTTTAAAGTCTGCATCAAAAGTAATTGGGTTGTGTGGGACACAAATAGCTTTGTAGGTAGTTTGCCCTGTGCTTTGATCCTGCTTCCCTAAGCTTCCAGGAGGACTAGCACTCACTGATCATAGGAAAATGAGATGAGAGGTGGGAAGGTTCTCTGAGGTGAAGGGTTGGGTGGGGAGCAGCTGGCCTTATAACCCTGCCCTTCACATGTCCTCTCTCCCTCTCTTTAATAGCAAGTAAAAGTGGAATAGGGTCCTGTACAAAGACCTGACATCTGTCCCCAGCACTGGAAAGAAGAAAAGGAGCTAAACAAACAGGATGGGAATGAGAGCCCTAATAACTCAGCTGTGCATCCCGCCTGTACTTTGAGGGACATATTGCCATTATGAGCAGGACTGTCACTGTGACATTTCTAAAGAAAGGGAAATGGAAGCTTGGTAGATAGATTTGTAGTTCATCCTTCTGTCTCAGGAGGTGGAGCCTTCTCCAGTTCTTGGTGTGAGTGTGGGGGTTCGGAGGAGTTCACTTTAGAAGTGACTGATTTCCAGAGCAAAAAACAAAACTGAGAATGTAATTGTCACCAGATTGAAACTGCAATCGTTTTCAGTAGAAAAAGGTTCGTCTATCTACTGGGAAAAAAGCCAGGGTCTTTTCTCAACAATTCTATGAGGAGTGCAACTTCACAAGGACCCTTCTAGAAAGGGATGCTTTCTCTGGAGTAGAAAGTCTTGATTCAGACTCCTCGGAGTGGCGATCAGAGGTGTCAAAGGCTTCCTTTTGCTGGCTGGGACTTCTCACTCCAAGTGACCACACTGCCCTAGTGGAGGGAAACCCAGAGAGACTTTGTGTATCCTGACACAAAACACTTGATGTCTTAGCTTCTAGGAGTGCCTGGTTCAGTGTCTCTCCCTCAGCTATGGGCAGAGGTGAAAGGAATGCCCACTCCTGCCTGCCTGGCCCTGGTCTATGCAGCTCCAAAAGGAAGGTCCAGCGATCACAGATTGGACATGGCTAGAGACTTCAGTCTGGTGATGGTAGGACTGAGCAGAGAGCCTTTGAGCTGTTGTTGACACTATAGACCCATGTGACCCACGGGCCACCCATACTACACACATGAGAGTGCATACAGATAGCTCACACATCACATCACATACCACACAGACACCACACTCAAAACATCACACATGCACATTTATTCACATGCATGTGTGCCATCTGTTCTACTTGCCCACACCACACACATGAACACCATCATATTTATATGACTTACCCACGTTATACACAAAACACATACGACATACAAACACACACAGATGTACACAGCATACACAGCATTAGCACACCACACCCATACTGGCTTACATATACACACACTACTCACCCAGACACCACACACAGACACCTCCCTACCACCCCCCATTCCTGCATGTAAGCATAAGACCTGCCATATGTATAGTCCTTCTCCACAACATGCACATACATCATGCTACATGCCATATCCACATACTCTCAACCTGCCAACAAGACACCTATGCACCACATCTCCCACAACTAGGCATACACTGATCATATATGTGCATACCTATTAGTACTCCACTCATGTTATTTTCATAAATTACCTTTTACAAATTAATTACACGTTGTTGTTATGAGATGAATGGTAGTGTTCCATTCCCATGAGAGGCTGGGAATGAGAAGGCCTCCTGGCCATGATGGGGCCCTGAGGAGTGAGGGAGAGGCTTAGACATAAGCAAACCATATGACGTATGGAGATCTAATTGTGACGGAGTCATAAATGGAGAAAAGGCTTTCCTTTAAAGGCTGCATAGAGGCTTTATTAAGGGAAACAGAGAGAAACAGAGAGACAGACAAACATACAGAGAGGGGAGAGAGAAGGAGGGTAGGATAGAGAGAGAGACAGAGACAGAGGGAGAGAAGGAAGGAAGGAGAGTGAGGGAAAGAGAGACACAGAGAGAAATAGACATGCAAAGAAAGGGGGAGAGAGAGGTAGGGAAGGAGAGAGAAACAGAGAGAGAGGGAAGAAAGACAAGGAGAAACACACAAAGAGAGAGGGAGAGGGAGACGGAGAGAGCTGTCAAGAGGTGAGGGGGATGGTGGTAGGGAGACCAGATGAACCTCCTCGGAGAACAGCTTCCTTCATCCCTAACATTTCTGGTCCAAATCTCTGAGTAGTCTCCCTGAGAAGTCTTGGACCAATCCCTAGAACAAAGGAAAGGCCTGACTTTTATAACCTTTTAGGGATGATGGGAAGGTTCACATCACAGGGAGCATGGAGGAATCAGGTACCATAAATTGAGAGCTGTCACGTCATAACACAGACTGCTTCCCAATTCTCTGTCTCAGAGAGACCTGTGAAGAGGCATAGCATGACTCAGGCTGTCGAGTCATGTCATGGTGACATGTCAAAGTCATGTCAAAGGTGCAAGCCTGTGTTCTAACAAGTACATCTGCTAGCTCAGTATTTGTTAAAGGATAGCTTCCATAGCTGTGGACTTGAATGTGTTTGCCCCTTTGCAGGTATTTCACAGAGTGTGAATTTTAATTTAGCTTTCACTCGAGGAAGGACCCCAGCACAGGGGCTGATTTGGTCCACCTCTGGAGGTTGTTCCACAGCTGTGCGTATACATTGCCTTCCCATGATGCCCTTCCACACCGCAGCAGCTGTGCTGACTTGGAATGTCAACAGTGTAGAGACTCTGACCCCTCACATCATCTCTACAGTCTTAATGTAGACGGGGCGCTCCATTCCTGCCACACGAGCCTGAATCTGTATGGTGATGTGGAACCAGCCTGGGTCCTTGCACAGGTTTTCTCTTGGCATCTGGGGAGCAATTCTCCTTTCTTTTGAAAAGGAAGTGTTTGAGCCCGCAGTATGAGAAGTTGGAAGCTTGGTGGCTGCTGACAAGGACAAGGCACTGCTTTAGTAACTTTTCCCGTTGCTGGAACAAAATATCTGACAAAGATATTTAAGGAAGGGAGGGGTTATTTTATCTTGTGGTTTGAGGGTACAATCCCTCATTTTAGAAAGGCATGGTGGCAGGAAGGTGAAACCACTGGCCACACTGCATCTGCTGTCAGGAAGCAGAGAGAAGGGAATGCTGTTGCTCTGCTTGCTTGTTTCTTTTATTCAGTCCAGACCCAGGCCATGAAATGGTACTGCCCACTTTTGGAGTAGTCTTCTCATCTCACCTAACCCAATCTAGAAACTCTTTTTGCAGACGTGCAAAGAAAACCATTTCCAGTATTTACAAACCACATACTAGCACATAGCAAAACGATCATCTACCATGATCAAGTCAGCTTTATCCCAGAGATATGCAGGAAAGGTGCAACATATATAAATCAATACATGTAATAAGTCATATAAATGAACTTAAGTACAAAAACAACATGGTCATCTCTGTAGATGCAGAAGAAGTCTTTGACAATAGCTGACATTCCTTCATGATGATAGAATAAGACTGGAGGGAACATATCTCAACACAATAAAGTCTGTGGATGACAAATCCACAGTCAATATCACCTAAAGGAGAAAACTCAAAGCAATCTCATGGACTTCAGGAATGAGACAGGGTTGCACATAATCCCCCTCCTTTTCAGTACAGTGCTTAGAGAACTTGTTGGAGCAAATGAGGGAGACTAATAGGAAAAAGGAAGTCAAACTGTTCCCATTTGCAGGTGGTATGACATTATACAATAGAGACCTCAAAAAATGCCACCAGAAAACTTCTATAAATTATCGACAAGTTCAGCAATGTGACAGGGTGCAAAATCCACTTATAAAAATCAACAATTTTACCATACACTACCAACAAACACACCAAGAAAGAGACCATGCACATACTAGTCACAGAAGTCCCAATAACCTATAAGAATAAACTTTATCAAAGGGATGAAAGACTGTTACAAGGAAAACTTAAAGTTTCTGAAGAGAGAGATTGAGGAAGACACAAGAAACTGAAACTCTTCCCAACTCCTTGGCTTATGAATTAGTAGAATTAGTATTACGAAAATCACCATTCGGTCAAATGCAATTTACAGAATCAATGCAATCTGAATCAAAAATCCTCATCTCATTCTTCATAGACATAGAAACAAATTCCAAAAGTTTATATGAAACCACAAAAAAATCCCAGATAACCAAAGTAATCTTGAACAAAATAAACAATGCCGCGTGTATTACCATTGCAGATCTTAAGATATATTTCAGAGCTACAGTAATAAAAACAGTATGGTACTGGCACAAAACCAGACATGTAGACCAGGGGAGCAAAATAGAAGGCCCAAACACTAGTGCATGTAACTGCAGTCATGGTGATTCTAAATTTCAACAAACTGACAATCAAGATTCAGTCTCACAGAGGAAGGAAGGCTTATAAAGAACCCAGAGGGGAGGAAGCTCTGAAAGTAAGTAAGTAGCTGCTGGGGCTTGACCATGCTGCCAATCACAGGTTGGCCTGTTTTATCTGCTCTGAGTAGACCAGTACAGGATGACCTTATCCATATCTGAAGGTCAATGGGGAAACAGGCTCAAATAATTAGTCTCTATCTCTTCTCAGCCCATGCAGCTCTCTGGCCCCATAATTGCTTCACAAAATCCCTGTTTCTTTAATTACATTCAGCTGCAAGCAAATAAGCATCTGTAAATAAGGACTAAAGCAAGTCTCTATGTGTTCCTGCCAGAAGGCAAGGCCATGGCTTGTTGAATACTGTGTCTGACCATGTTACAAACCACCAAGGCAGCTATCAGGGCAGTGACCAGCTTCCATGGCCAGAGAACTGAAGGCCACATTGGATGATAGAAGCAAATCCCCCATCTGGGTTGGGGAAAAGCTGCCCATATGGTTTCTACCAACATCACGTAAGATCCAGCCTGAAGGTTCACACCTGCCACAGAGCATCCAAGAGGCTTTATATAATTACAATGGTATTCTGAAGAGGTAGGAGGTGAACAGAACTCATAAACGTTGGTCACAGGAATGTTCACCAGCCTCACAATTGCTACCAGGAGATGTACTAGAGAGGAAGGGCCCAAAGTGCATCCCCAGAGAGTCCTCCTGCCTCTGTTCAGCTATATGGAGACATTGAGACATGATGACCCAGATCTCATGTGCTCCACTCTGTCTACCTAATCTGGCTGTTAGAACAAAATTAGTTGATGTGCTTGTTAACCTTGACTATTAATTCAATGAGACTTGGAATTAACTAAGAGGGACACTTCAGTGCTGGTCTCTGAGGTGTCTTGAGGAACGCTTAACTGGATGCAGAGGAAAACCCTCCTCCAGGGTGGCTGACACCATCCAGCAGGTGGACCAGATATGGGCAGGCCTGTGGATGAGAACATCGGATAACTTACCCTCAGTTCTTGTTGGTCAATACATCTGTATTTGCTCCTGCCTCCAGGCTCCAGCTTCTTTTGGTTCCAATGTAGAATGAATACCTATGACCCTTTAGGCATCTTCCTGGTCCCCGGCATCAGGGTGAGGTCTCCAAGGCATCCATTGTGCAGAGAAGGGGTTCTTGGCCTCTCCAATATGTACACAGCCATTGTTGAACTTCCCAGCCCTTATTGTGTGTAAGATATTTTAGTAATACCCCCCCACACTTTATAACACACAGACAGACAGACAGACACACACACACACTCTCTCTCTCTCTCTCTCTCTCTGCTTCGTCTGTTCCTTTAGAGTACTCCAATACAGCCCCACACTGAGCTCTAATGGTTTTAATTAGTATTAGAATTAAACCCAGTGATAGACATTCTCCAGTGTCACCTCCTTGGCCCAGTACCAGCCTCACACAGAGATTTTCATCAGAGCAAACTCTTAGCTCCACCCTAAATCTGCCTAACATCATTGGCCCCTATCATGCTTAATTTTGTCTTTCAATTGACTGCACCTGGAATCTACTAAAAGGCAAGACAATGTGAGGGATTATTTAAATATGGGTGGTATCCTTTGGTAGAAATCCAGACAAAAGGAGATGAAATAAGGAAGCTTTGCTTTTTGCCCACTTGCCTTTCATCTTGCTGGCAAATGTCTCTGCTCTGTCTCAGCTGCATTCCTTCACAGATGTCAGAACACAATCTTTTGGCCTTCTGACATGGACCAAAGACCAATGGCTCCTCAGGAATCCTCAATTCAGCATCAGATTGGAGCTGCTGAGTTATCTAGCCTCATGGATGGAGGAGCAGCTACCAGGTTCTCAGCCTCTTCAGTGTGAAACAGCCATTTTTGGACTATTCTGACCACGTCATATAGGACAATGTAACAACTCTTATTTTGATAACTGTTCTTTCTATTAGTTTTGCTCCTCTGGAGAACCCTGGCCCTCCCTCTTTTCTACCATGTCAAGCCATAACACATCCAGTTCTTTGCCTTTCCCCCCTTATTTTCTACAAACATATAGTTGAGAGTTGAGTGAGATTTGGTTGGAGAAGTTGGCCTCAGGTCCTCAGCATTCTGTAGTTGTACATCAATTACTACCTGGAACCCTTGGTTCCTTTCCAAATTGATGAAATAATCTGTTAACACCAGGAAAGATTTTTTAAAATGTCCAAAGTGTCCTAATCTTAGACATTTGCATGGAGACCAGGAGACTGAGTCATCTTAAATGATTTAAATATGAGGCCTGAACAGAAACCATCAAATCTTAGTGGTCTGAGAATTAAATACGCTGGCATACTAGAAGTTTCTGGATGGAGAGTCTACACAGTCATGTGAAGTTGTTAGCCCTGCCTCTTGACTTAATGGATTTTGCCTCTGAGAATGGAGCCTGGACCTGTGAATGCAGCAACCAGAGACTCAACTCAGAGTTCTCTTCAAGGCAATGATTGCCTTTCAAATAAGATGAATAGCTTCAAAATACAGTTTGCATGTGAATCAACCTGGAAAGTGCCTTCTACTTCACCATGTTGTGTTTGCACACAGCCATTTGAGGGAGTAAATTTTTAACATGTGTTCAGGGTTGATAAGAAGAATGCCTATTCCCTGACTCCCTCTCTGTAGAGAAGTGACAGAATAGCAAGGCATTGACATGGAGATCAGGCACAAGAGCAAATGAGCTTCATCTTGGGCTCATTTGGGCTTTACACGTCAGTGTCCTGGCTGCTTCCTGACTTCGCTCTTGTCTCAGCTCCCAAAGCAGACACAAGGTGATCTGTGGGCCTTATACATATGCATCTGTAGATATTTCTTGACAGAGGACAGCATGAGCTTAGTAGAGCTTTGTAGCTCTGTTCTGACTGTATAGGGCACCTCATACAGCAGTGGCGGTAATAACTGTCCACTATTCAGTACCAATGTGAAGTCATTAACAAAATTGTCCCTCCACTGGACCGTGGTGGCATGTCTGTTTTATTTTTCCATTCAACTTTTCAGCCCAAAACGCACACACAACTAGAGGTGAACCTTGGTTGTTTTTGAGCCTATCTCTGTTGGGTAATAGGCTCAGGTGATGAGTAATTGAGTCAGGATATATTGGGTAATAGTCCCTAGTCATAAAGAATTGTTTGATCCTAGTCTGACTGGTCCACTCTACCTACAGGAACAATAAACAATATGCTGAGGTGTTGAAAACCACCCATCCTGCTCCCAGTCAAACCATAAGAGAATAGATGCGACTTCCCAGTAGCTACTCAAGTACATGTCCCCAGCCCCTTCCAATGCACTCAACCTTCATCCCACAGAGATGTCATGGCCCCTTGTTCTTCCAATAAAGCAGTCTCAACCTCTTGAGATCAAGTCTGTCTTCTTCTCTGTCTCATTTTCCTTAAAGTTCCATGTTTTATTTTTTAGACAGGGTCTCTCACTGGACTGGGACTTGACAATCCTGTTAGGGTGGCTAGTTAGTGAGCTCCAGGGATCCTCCTGTCTACCCCCACAGCACTGGGACTTACAAGTGCACATCACTTTGCCTGGCTTGTTTACGAGGGTCTTGGAGATAGCACCAGCTCTTCATGATTGCACAGCTACCACTGTGATAACAGTGCTTCCTTCCCAACTCTCAGGTCCAGTCTTCTGTCCCTTCTATGTCTCTCAGGCTGAACTGATACAAGGCATGGAGGCTGCTGGGCACTGTCTTCTCCTAGGATTCTCCTTGTAGAGGGGTGTGGGCATGGCTGGAGTAGTTGTCACTGCTGAAGTTTACTTGGTGGCAAGTACCAACACAAGTGTGTCTGTTGATTTGTGGGCAGGATCATGCATCTTCTAGTCTGAGACCCATCTTTTTCTGGGGAAAACATTTCCCTTGATATGTCCTTTACTCCATAGAGAGTAAGAATGGCCATTTCTAGCTCTCTCTCTGTTTAAAGTGGGTAATTTAGGGATAGGCATAGGCTTTGGGGAATAACCTTGTGAACTTGTGTATGAGTTACTTTTTTATGGCTGTGATGAAACATGATGAGCAAATAATGTATAGAAAACAAAGGTTTATTTGAGCTTTTGGTTCTAGAGGGTTAGAGTCCATGATGGCAGAGTGAAGGCGTGGGGTGAGGAGCAGGAAGTTGAAGGCTCACATCTTAAACCACAAGCAAGAAGCAAAAGAAGTGAACTGTAAATGTCTCTTGTCCTTAAACTCTCAAAACCTACTTCAGTGATATCCTTTTCCATACCTCCTCAGCCTCTCACACAGTGCCACCAAGTGGAGACCAAGTGTTCAAATGCCTGAGGCTACAGAGCACTTGCCATCAAACCATTGACTGTAGCCTCACACTCAAATTCTGGGAGAAAAACTCTTTGTTCTCCATCAATGACACAGACATGCAGGTGAGAACTGATTCCTTCCTGCCACCTCCCATGACACTTGGAGGAAGACCTTGAAGATGTGAGGAAGTGGTTCTAATGGGAGGTATGAGAGCCGCCTCACCCCAAGTTCACCATGAATGGCTATGTCTCCTGTTCCTTTAATTGGTTAGGATCTGTAGACCTCAGAATGACTTGCTGTCTTAGGACACATTTTAGCTAGATCACCTTTAGGGTACTAATTATATCTGATGGTTAATTACATCATGAGAAAGTTCTAGAAATCTCTAAAATTGATCAATAGAAATTTTCTTCCTGTCCACCTTTTCTCTCTGTCCTCCTCATCCTTACAAAAAGCATCAGAATAGCAACATGAAACAGCTCATTTGATTGGACTGGAAACCAAGCAGACTCCATCACATCTCTCACTCAAAAGCTGTATAAACGGGCACAGCACAACACCACCACGAGGCCTGAGTGTTACCATTTGCATTGTATCAAGGTATCCTTAGAGCACCCAAGACTTTCTGTGGCCTCATAACGGTAATCACCCACACCTACCAATTTCAGTGATTAGGTAGGAGACACAGTTCAACTCTGGGTCATTGGCAGGCACATCAGAACTGAACTCTAGGATGGAAATAAGGGAAACTGGCCTCCACAGCATGCGGAATTGCAATTCATGTTATTTATTAAGACTCTCTCTCCCTCCCCATCTCTTTCTCTCTCTCTTTCTGGTGTGTGTGTGTGTGTGTGTGTGTGTGTGTGTGTGTGTGTCTGGATGTGTATGTATGTGTTTATGTGTGTGTGTGTATGTGTGTGTGTGTTGGATGTCAACTTGAATTTCAACAGATCTTTTCCTCTCCAACTTGCTTTTCATCATGGTATTTATTACAGCAACAGAAAACAGTATGTTCATGAGTGAGTGCAGGTATGAGTATGCATGGTGCATATGTGGAGGTCAGAGGACAGCTTGTCCTTGCTTTTCACTTTATTTGGGGGCAGAATATTGTGTTCACTGCTTCATATAGCAGGTTATCTGTCCTGTCACTTTCTAGGCATTACCCTGACTCCACCTCCCACTGCACCCAGGAGCATGGCAGAACCATGCTATCTCAACCTTCTTTGCATAGGTTCTGGGGATTTGAGCTCAGGTCCTTGTACTTAAATAGCAAGTTCTTTACCCAGTGAGCCATATCTCCAGCCCCAAGAGGTAACATTTCAATGCAAAGCATTGAATGCCCACCACTAAGTGTGTTGCTGTACTGAGTGTAGAGGTGTGTATTTATCCTGGATGATGTCACCATGTGCTTCTAGAAAGGGCCACATTGTCTGCATTTCCTATTTTTACTTGATTTATATTTGTTAGGTTTATGTTCAGTCATGAACATACCCTGGGTGCTTCCTAGGTTGTGTGTTAGCTAAGCTACCCAGACCATGCTTAGCATCTTTTTTTTTAATTGTACGAGACTCACATCTCAACTAGAAACAAGAGAGGCAGCCAGAGCAAGGGTAGGCTACCCCAAAGCATGTGGTACTTCATGTATACAGCTCAACTCTGGGTTATCAGCATGTGTATTAGAACTGAACTGTAAGATAGAAACAGGAAACACAGTTGTAAAACCTGGAGGATTTCATCTTGTGATAGGCCAAGATGCCTCACACACATGTGATTTCATGATGGTGTGAAAGTGGCACACATCAAACTTTAAAGTTTGAATGTTGATATTTCCTTATGCTGGTGATATGCAGAGTAATCTTTTTGGTTTTGATACTGGACCACAGCAGTGAGTATTACTTACATCCTGCTGACAAATGGGTCTCTGTAGTACACTAGGCTACTCAGTAGGTTCTGTGAGCTCCTTAGGCTGCATACATTATTTTTAACATAATATTTTAATTACTTTTGAGAATTTCATACATGCATGCAGTATATTTTGATCATATTTATTTGCTTTCCTATCCCTAACTCCTCCCAGATCTAATTCCTGTATCACCATTCCTTCTCACTCAACCTTGTGCCTTCTTCCTCCTCCCCTTTGACCTCCTCCTTTTCTTCTTTCTCTTCTTCTCCTTTTCTCCTTCTCTCTCCTTTTCCTTATCTTCTCCTCCTGCTCCTCCTTCTCCTCCTTCTTCTCCATTGAATCAAATTTGTTCTGCCCATATACTCATGAATGTGTGGCCATCCACCATGACCTACTGGGGCCATAACTTTAAAGAAAATATGTTCCCTTTCCCCTCAAAGCTAGCAAATGCCAATTGCTTCTCAGTTAGGGGTGTGGGCTTATGAGGCCCTATCACTCCATGCTGGAATATTGAATGGCTTGATCATAACTGCGTACATTATTTTTTCCTTATGGTATATTCAATTTATGTTGAACTTATCAAGATATGATCCTATCCCAAGTTGAAGAGAGTCTGAATGGGGGCTTTAACATCAGGCGAGGGAGAATTAAAAACCAATTTGTCCCGTTCTTTCTTCTTAGCTGTGCTTCATGGGACTTAGAGTGCTCTGTCTTTTCCCACTCTCCCACTCTTGCTTACTCTCAGCCCTTTCCTCTCTCTCCATTTCAGCCCTACCCCATACAGTGGCTTCCCACACAACCATGGGAAGAGCTGGCGTCTTGTGGAGGCTCAGAGACCATCTACACCTGGCCATTCTGGCCACACTCTGTCAATTTTAGGCTACGATGCAGGTCACAAATGGCTCTGAAGGCCAAGTTTATCACCATGTCAGTCATATTCTGGCCCAACAGGCTTTAAAGGCCTCCACAGACAGGCCCTCCCTGACCTCCTTTTTCATTGTGCTTTAATCTACCCTTGCATTTATTGACATAATCATTTATTTTCTGTGTATTATTTATTTTGTTTTAGTGAATTATTTCTTCTCCCCTGGAAGTATAAGCTCTGCAAATTCAAATCTTGCCTGTGTTGTTCACTGTTGAACCTGAGAACTCTGCGTGGCTCAAAGCTAGCTTCCAAATATATAGGACAATGAATGGGTTAAAAGGGGAGAGTGAGACCTTGATTTTAATGTTCCCCAAAGCCTAAGTCTTATAGCATGTGTGTGATTCTCCATATCACACCACACAGACATGCACACATCTTTTCATGAACATATACCCTACATAGTCCCATTCACACATACAGGGAACCGTGTGTACACCCTCATACATATGCCCTACATAACCCCTTATACAGACAGACTGCCCTTCCACATACACGTGTGTATGCACCCCCCCCACACAATCCACCCCCTATATCCAGCCCTACATAACCACAAACATGAAGAACTCCAGCATTCCACTGGTACATATCATGCTAACCATGCACACGTGCACACAGCCCATGATAGGCAACCTAAATAACTGTGAAGACATATGTACATGTACATGCTACCTATCTTCATGCCCACCCCACATACCTCTACTACTTAACTCCCTACTTAACTTTACACATGTATATCCTAATACTTCTACAAACACACCCCATACTCTGACATGTATGAACAAATCAACACACACATATACATGTCCCAGCAACCCATGTACACACCTGCCACACACCTCACATACATAAACACACACCCCTATATAACTACATGTAGATATATACATGCACATACCATACCTATGCCTTCCCACTCTATGTACTCGAGTCCCATGTAGCTGTGTATAGAAGCACACATCTCAATACCTCTACATACATATTCTATTCTACCCTGCTGCATGTGCATATCTTACATTTACACTTACATGTGCATAACACAACACCTTACAATCACAAGCACACCTCCATATAGCCACACATACACACGCATATACCACACATATGCCATCTTACCTCACATGCATGCATACTATACGCCCTGTAACCTCTCACCAACATATACATATATGCACAGCTCAATATACCACATGCACACCTGGCACAACCCCACATAACTGTGCAAACAGAGCTGTCATCCCATCGTGGCACTGAGAAGAGAAGCCATGTCTTGACAGTGTACGGTTTCTTTTCACGTGGCTGGTGGCACATGTCCCACTTTCAGACAGCAGAGCCTAAGTATTGCAAAAGTCTGTCAACAGATAAGAGGAGGGTAGAGAAGAACTCTTGATGAAGGGCCAAAGAGATGATTTCATGAGCCAAATGACACAAACTACATCTATCCAGCTCACCTGGAACACTGTGAAGCTTGAGTGAGAGACACGCCGAACAGGACAGAGATGTGTTATTGTGTGCCTGGGTTACTGGCTGGATGACAAAGGCTGAGTGGAACCTTGGGGACCACTGGCTCAGGGCACTCCAGAGAGGGGCTCAGAAGTTCTTTGTTGTTGGATGGGAAGCACGGCCAACTGCCATACAGGAAAGCTTCCAGCATTTCTCATTGCCCAGATAGAATCCACATTATGAAAATCTTCAAAAGGGGGAAGGAACATTCTGGAAAGTGTCATCACTTTTTATATTAACTCTAATTCCTTATCACTCATGTGGCTCAAATTCAAATCTGTAAGAATTTCAAATTTGGCAGAGACGGTTACAAGTTCAGATTAAGTGAAATTCTTCAGAGGACAAATTTTAAGTGTTTGGTTTCTCTCATCCTGTGCCTTTCTTAGCTTCCAGGGACTGCCAACAACACTTGGTTCCTGGGCCCTTCTCTCACCTTCAAAGCCAGCTACATTTCTGTAGTTGCTCTCCTGATGTTCTCTTTCACGTGTGGAACATGTGGGTCACAAGGGGTTTGCCTGCCTCACCACAGTCTCCTCTGCAACTCCACTTCTACCATGTGACATAATACAGAATCACATGTTGGCTTCTGGGCAACTTTAAGAAGCCTGAGTCTGCTGATGCTGTGGGAGTTTGAGAACAGAGACAGAATAGGGCCTCTGTGAGCTTCTAGTTCTGGATTTGAGGGCACTCCTTTTCTGGGACCAACATCCTGCTTATACCCATACTGCCTTCATATCGCTGTCATTTGCTCAGGGCTCGGCATAACGTCTCCCACTTTATCTCACCCATTCAGTTCATGAAACAGAAGCAAACGCAAACCATAAAAGACAAATGATGGGACAGTCATCACCACCCATGGCCCAACGGGAAAGAAAGGCATGTTCAAATCTACATGTGGGTCCAAGTTCCAGGCCGAGAAGCAGCTGAGCCACTACTACTCATAACAAGCAGGGAAGGTGGATAACTGCTTTCCTTGGGGACAGTGCTTGTAATATAAGCTGCCTCTAAGTACAGCTGCTTTCTGTGAAGGATTCATGGAGCCAGAGCGGCTTTCCTGATAAGGATCTGAAGAGACAAAACCTTGTATCATCACCTTTAAAAACTCTCAGCTAGGCCAGTCTGGTCTACAGAGTGAGTTCCAGGACAGCCAGAGTTACAACAGAGAAACCTTGTCTCAAAAATCCAAAAAACAAAACAAAACAAAACAAAAAAACACAAAAACAAAAACCTCTCAGCTGCAAAGTCCAATCAGAACCAGAGCTTTCCTGGGATGGGACAGTGTTGGCAGAAGCAGAAGATCAGATGGGAGGTATTCAGCACACCCCCAGAACACAGGAAGTGAAGGCAGTTGCTGGCATTAAATATCCATAAGTGACAGGGTTGGGATCAGGATCTAGGCTCATCTCTACAGCTTCGTGTTTGCCATCATTTGTGTCTGGAGTATCCCCTAAAGACCCAGATCCTAAGATCAGGGTTTCCAGCTTGTGCCATTATCGGTGGTGGGACTTTCAGGAGATAATGCTTCAGCAAAGGAAGTTGGGCCAAAAACATTCTATCGAGGCTCAGAGAGTAAAGAAAACTTATCAGCTGCAGGAAGTTCCTGAAACTTGAAGAATTGTCAGTCCTCTCCTAAAGTTTGTAGAAGCAGTAAAGATTGTGGGGGCTAGGGGAGTGTACAAGGGGCTGAGCTGAATCAAGTCGTACAGGAGGCTCTAGGGATACAGCTTTTGTGAGCTGGCATCCTGCTGCAGTGGCTTTTCTAGTGTTACAGCTGCTTTTAAGTCATGCCTGTTCACATAAGGAAGCCCTCACTCACATCCCTGTGGGTAACCCCAGTAAACTCACTGGTTTACTAAACTGGAGCAGATGGAATAATTTATTTAATCTGTCCTTGGTGCCCTATCTTGAGTGAAGCTGTCTAGGAAAAGTCACACAACAGAGGCATGCTTTGGTGCTGGCTAGTGTCAAGTTGACATAGAGTCATTAGAAAGGAGGGAGCTTTATAAGATCAGGCCATAGGCAAGCCTGTAAGGCATATTATTAATTAGTGATTGACATGGGAGAGCCAGCCCATTGTAGGTGGGGCCACCTCTGGGCTGGTTGTCCTGGGTTCTATAAAAAAGCAGGCTGAGCAAGCTATGTAAGCAAGGCAGTAAGCAGTATTCCTCCATGGCCTCTGCATCAGCCCCTGCCTCCAGGATCCTGCCCTGTTTGAGTGGCTGTCCTGACTTCCTTCAATGACAAACAATGATGTGGAGCTGTGAGTGAAATGAAACCTTTCTTTTCCATGGTGTTTCATGTTTCATCTCAGCAATAGTAATCCTAGCTAAGAAAAGTTAGTACGAGTGGGGGATAGCTGTGACAGACCTGACCATGTTGTTTTGGGGAGGATTATGGATGGACTTTGGAAATTTGTACTAGCAGGACTACTGAGTGTTCAAAGCTAGAAGAGCTGTTCTGTGGAAGAGAATATTAGGAGCAGTGCAGAAGATAGAGACCTGGCTTGTGAAACTTTAACAGGTTTGAGTCACTTAAAGACTCTGGCAGGGCTATTTGCTATTTTGAGAATCTGTGGTACTGGTCAGCTGGGGCTGAAGAATCAGCTGTGATTAACAGGAGACCAGAACCACTGAAGTAAAATCTTTGCTTTACTGGGACAATTGATACTGGTCAGCCAGAGCCGAGAAATCAGAAGTGACTAAGAAGAGACCAGCATCGTTGAGGTGACATCTTCTGGAAAATGTTTCCTCAAAGTCAGCACATAGAAACTGTATTCTAGAGGTGACCAAGGTTGTATTTCAAGTTGGAAGTTAAACTTTGTATAGTATAAGAGTCTCCCAGATGGCACAGGTTTTGAAGGCATAAAAAGATTATGGAAAGGAGCTGAAGCTTGGCCTTGTGGTGAGAGGCAAGGATAGGTCACTGGAGAAGGTGCAGCCTCAATAGCAGTTGAAGCCCCAGAGTTAAAGGGGTCATGCAGAGAAGGTGAGACTTGGCACCATGAAGAGAGTCCAGGAGAAGCTATGGGTGAAAGTGCAGCTCAGTTGTAGCAGAAGCCCTAGAATTTTGAAGATTCCAATACCATAGGAAGACCACCAAGAAGAGTATCAGTGGTAGCATTGAGCCTGCCTGAGTTTAGAAGACAAGCTATGTGTGTACTGGTGAAAGAGGAGCCAAAGAAGTGGCCGAAGCCCTTTGTAGGAGCCCAGAAAATGGTGAGCCAATCCCAGACATTGGGCATTCCCGTATTTACACTTTTGGAGTTCGGCTTTGCTTTCATCTTACTGTGACTGTGCCCTGGCTCTTTGCTCTTGAAGTATGAAAGTATTTATTTTATTTTTTATTTTACAGGAGTCCACAATTGAAAGACATTAGTTTTTAAAAGACTTTGTATTTTAAAAGATACTGAATTTTTAGGTGTTTGACTTTAAAGGCTGTGAGAGTTTTACATTTATAAAATGTTTTATATTGTAATGTCTTTTTTAGTGTGTGATCTTGGGAATGAACAAGAAAGGAAAGGTTGTGTTTTAGCAATGATGTGTCTGTGTGTCAAGTTGACAATGTGTTAATTGTGCTGGCAAGTTTTATGTCAACTTGACACAAGCTAAAGTCATGGGAGAAGAGGGAGCCTCAATTGAATAAATCCTTCCATATGATTGGGCTATAGAACATTTTCTTAATTAGTTATTGATGGGGGAGGGTCTAGCCTATTGTGGGTGGTGCTATATCTTAGCAAGCCTTGTGGAGCAAGTCAGTAAGCAGCACCCCTCCTCTGCATATCAGCTCCTGCCTCCAAGTTCCTGCCTAACTTGAGTTCCTGTCCTTACTTTCTTCAGTGATGGAAGTGTAAGCCAAATTGTCTCTTTCCACCCCAAGTTGTTTTTGGTCATGTAATTTCATCACAGCTATAGTAAGCCTAACTTAGATACTATTGAAGGTGGGATTGGTAATCTACCTGCTTGCCCCTCTGCTTTTCAGCAGCCATAATATGAACTGGCCTCCCTCTCCATGAGTGAAAGCTTTGGAATCTCTGAAACTAAGAGCCCGAGTAAGCCCTCCCCAAGCCTTTGCTTATTTACTCCAACTCTTTGTCACAGTCACAGAAACTGAACTGCTTTTACTTACACTAGCTGTGAGGCTGTGTGAGCTGCTTTGGACAGCTATGAAGATGGTAAAGACAGGGGCTGAGGAGAGGTGAGCGGAGCCAGCCTGCCTCCCTCAAAGAAAAGAAGAAGATGCTGAGAGAGCCAGGGGTGATGGTCAGGAAATATCAGTTACCTTAAGAGAAAGATGACTTCCAGTATCTGATACACAAATGCTATGCTGAGAGACAGGAAGAAGATAGTCAAAGTTCTAGAATGGAAATTAGTCTGGAGTTTGCTCTAAGCCAGTTCTTATACCAGGGCAAAAGGTAGGTCTAGGTGATCCTGAAACAGAGACTCTTTCTCTTCAAAGAGGTACCAGCAGAGTGGCTGCCTCCACTGAGACAGTGAGTGGGAGCAGCCATGAGTGTCTAGTCAGTAGCAATTTAGAACTGCTTTTGCTGGCAGGGCTCCTAGGAGCTTAAAGTGTCCATAAACAGATTTAAACTTTCACAACAAACCCCTCCCACCACACTCAGCACTGATGTGATTTTATCCTGATGAGAAGCTGAAGATGGGTTTTGTCTGAAGCTCTGGAATGATACACTTGGAGTTTTATGGGCAAATATCACTTTTAACACCTCAAACACCTACCGCTGCTTGTGTGTGTTATGCATATGAGTACATGTGTGTGCTTGCACATGTTGGGCTCATGTGCATGTAAGTTTGAGGTTGATGTTGGTATGTCTTCCTCAGTTGCTTTTCTTTAGTGTTTTGAAACAAAATATTTCACCAAATTTTGTCGTGTTGTCTAGATTGGCTGGTCCTCAAGCCTCCTGGGAATCACCTTTCTCTGTTTTTGTTGCTGGGATTACAGGGGAGGTGGACACATCTAGTTCTTTATGTGAGAGTTGGGTATCTGAAATCTGCTTGCACAGAAGGCACTTTACCCACTGAACCACCTCCCCTGCCCCTCCTCTCCTACAGCAGTGATTCTCAACTTGTGGGTCTCAGCCCCTTTGGGGATCCAATGACCCTTTCACAGGGGTCTCCTAAGACCATCTGCGTATCAGATATTTATATTATGATTCATAACAGTAGCAAAATTACAGCTAAGAAGTAGCAATGAAAATTATTTTATGGTTGGAGGTCACCACAACATGAGGAACTGGGAACTGTATTAAAGGGTTGCTGTATTAGGAAAGTTGAGAACCACTGATCTATAACATCTTGGTTAAGAACAAGACTTGATTTTTAGAAACTTTATACTTCTGTAGACGTCAAACAAACAAATAAACAAACAAACATGTCTAGAGTCCACATCTGAGAAGGGGTCTTGAAACCCTAGGAGGGCATTTTCCTCTCCTAGCTCTTTCGTGAACAGATACATCCAGTGAAAGACAATACCATGCTTCTGTAAGGACAGCCATCTCTCTGCATAGTTTTTTTTTTTTTTTAATTGAAACCATTTGTTTAGATTGAAGATGTTTTTAATCTGTGTTTGACAAGAATATTAAGTGGCCCCACCCTGCTTATCCTCTGCCTCTCAGTTCTATACATATGCTCTCTAAGCATTGCATAAAGCAGTCGGGGCCTTTTCCTGCAGGAATCACTAGAACATGCCTAAAATAGCAGAAAGAATCACAGCAGCATCTTCCCTCAGCCACTGTGAGCAGGTGACTTTTCCTATATAGATAGAATATTCCCCAAAGCAGATTTAATTAGTTTTAGACAGCAAATGTATGTTTCCTAAAAGGAAAAATTCATGACATTACCCGTGTAATCTAACACCACAAACACACAGGCCATTTGTAAACTCATATATCTGGTTATTCTAAGGAGCAGGGTGAATATGTATAGGGGTGACTGCTGCTTGAGCTCTAGAGGATGCATGAGCTAGCATGTAAGCAGATTGCCTAAGAACAAGATGCATGGAGCCTGTTTCCTCTCATAAGAAACAAATTCGATATATTTTCAAATTTCAGCAGAAAAAAAAAAAAGGAAAGCAAAGATGGCTCATATTTCAAGGTGAAAGCCCTCTGGTGACTGAAGAGGTTTCCATTTTTACTGCAATTATGGATCCTGCTCTTTTTATTTTTGTAAATTTTTCCTATCCTGAACTGGTGCTGGGTATATTTATAGCTGGGTTTCATTTAGCACTGCTCATTTGTACTGATCGGTGACAGATTTATAGGATCCTAGATTCCTGGTGTCACTATTGTATTATTTATAATTCTATAAATTAAAGCTATTATTATCAAAGATGGCCTCTGACAATAGGATGCAGTAGTCGGAAATAGTGTTTAATATTTTCTCAGCCCTGATGAATCCTCTATGGATTGCATCCTGATGTAGACTAAGAAATCATTGTCTTTGCTGAGGGGGAAAAAGGAGGAATAGAGTAATAATAATAATAAGTCACTAATGAAAGACAAAAATTTCAGGACTATTTGTAGGCACCAGGTTTTTAATCTTCCTAATGATAGTCCTGACAATAAATAGATGGGGAAGCTAATACGTGGCTGAGAACACCAACAGACTGCTCCTCTCCCTCCCTCCATTCTCGATTAGCCTCCAGGACAGATTCACGTCATGACTTTTAAATCTCCTTTTTATCTCCATGTTGGAGTGGGATATCTCCACTGAGCGATTTTTAAGCAAGGCCTTTATGACAGATGTGGTCCAGGAGAGCCTTTATCTCCTTGAACCAAATAAAACAATCACACTTAATTGGTGACTTCAGCAGGAAACAGTTTATTTGTGACTCTAGGATGCAACAAATTAATAATCACATTTGGAGGACAAATGCAGAGAGGATGGAAAGGAAATGGTTGCCTGAGACTGCATTTAAAAATCTCTTAGCAGACTGCAGTCCGGTATAAGATCTGGGCAGCTGAGGGCTTAAGCACAGCTAGCTCATCGGCTGTGTAACCTCAATCAAGTTGTAAAGTCACCCTGAGCTTCAGGCTTTCTGTCAGTAAAATTGAGATAGTTTAGAAATAGAATGTGAGGATCCTAAGCTCATTAAACTAATGAGGATTAAAGCAAGGTAGCTGGAATGTATAAACCTGCCTGTTATCCTCTGAGTACACCGTAGTACAGAGCTCCTTTATTCTGGGGAGCTGGGCTCTTTGGCAGTGAAACACAGGGGACTTGCCACCCACCAGAAGCATTCTGAGATGCTCACTACCCAAGGTGGGAATCTCTATCCCACCTACAATGGACTCTTCTCATCTCAAGTTATTATTAAGGTAACAATAGTTTATGAAGCTGATAACATTTTTCTGCTATGAAATTTGAAATGAAATACTATTCAGCTCTAAAGGAACACGATATCACAAAATCTGCAGGAAAATGGGTGAACTTGGATAATAGTATTATCTCTTAGATAATGTTGTATGGTATTAGATAATATTAATGTTATAGATGATGCATTATTTTTATATAAATATATAATTGATAATGCAATATTAGATAATACTGTGTAATAGTAAGTGAGGTCACACAATCTCATTTGGAAAAAGACTGTGTGTTCTCTATTGTATGTAGATCACAACCTTTAGTATATGTGTATATGTAAATAAATGTGTGTGTGGGTGCAGTATAAGGCATGAGGAGGATATACTAAGTGATGAGGGAGGATGGGATGCAAGTCATGGACATCAAAACAGTCATCAAGTGGGATATAATGCTAATCGCTTTTCGAGTTTTGACGCTGTCATGCCTTTTCTTCTTTTTTCCCCTCGTAGTGGATAAGTGCATACAAATAGAATTGGTAGTGAAAGTGTAGAATCTAGAATGACCTCCACAGCTTTAGAATGGCTCTTCTAACTGTACAGAAGGTTGCAGGGATGGGGGAGACTTTAGGTCTGGCTGATCTCAGTGTGTGATGTTTTGTATCTGTGTTCCTTACAATAGATTGTTAAAAAAGTTGAGAACATCTCTCAGTTTCATGAAGAGAGACAAAACCACGTACTATAATTGGGCTTCAGGTGACAGAAGAAGTTAACAGCTGGGCCCTTTGAATGGGTTTCTGGCATAGAATGAATTAACATCTGGGTCCTTTAAGACTATGTCCTTGTTTTCCCAAACCTCAGATGCCCTATGTGCCCAGGAGGAGCTATGATGAGCTGCCAATGCCGTCTGCAGTCACCTGCAAAATGCCAGGCTGAGAAGGGCCTGCTGTCCTGGGCTTTCCTTTAACCTCTCTCCAGTACTGCTGGAATTAGACCTCATGATTTTTGCTCATCAGGCAACATCTGATCACCGAGCTACATCTCCAGCCTGTTGTATAATGTTTTTGCATGAGGATTTATTTGCAAAAGCTGAGATCGAATCTGCCCCATAAGAGCATGCAGGACCTTGTGGACATTAAGGGTTAAGTGGGATAGCAAGAGCCTCTATTTAGTGTATGTCATCTTGGGGCAAACCTTCTGGTTTGTACCTATCTTGGTTAAATATATGATCTTGAAAAAAATGTGCATCTCAGGCCACTGAGGAAAAAAACTCTGTGATCCAGCATATGGTGGGAAGATAATGTAAGGAAGCAAGTCTTATTACAGCTTCACCCCACATTCTTCAATCTTCATGACTCAGTATTCTTGAGGGCCCATCCTGGTGCTGACCAAACCTCTTCTTCCACAATAAGGTTGGGCTTCTTAGGGATATAGGCAGAGACCAGAGTGGAGCCCTCTCTCATACCTCTCCCCTCTGTCTCCATGTCATCCTTGTCTGACTCAAACCCTGGTCTCTGCAGCTCCTACACACACTGGACCTTGGACCTTTGTTCCTCTCTGTATGTAGTCTTTTCTTTCTGCCTGTTTGCACTGCTATAAGAAAGCCCTCAGCATCAAGTAAAGTGATGGCATCAAATAAAATAGAGCTGGAGGTTTCTCCTTAGGAGGACAAATATTTTGGATAGACCCTGAGAGAAGTCTTAAAATTACCTTAGACTGATCCCATCCAAGAGTTTTATTCTGGGATACACAGTCCCAAGGAGAACTTCCAGGTGCCTCTAAAATTCCCCAGAATTCTGCTGTATGAATGAATGTGGTCTATCCTGGCTTATTTCTAGACTTCATTAGAATTTCAAAGAAACCTTCAATCCTCAAGATTTACTATGAATCTAACATGTTAGGCTTGTGATAGATGGGCTCTGAATCCATACAGCTCAAAGTCAAGGACAAGTTAATGTCATGGTGGGTGTAGGACTCAAACATTGCCCCTTGACTTGTACTGTGAGATGCCCCTTGAATTGTGGGATGCTACCAGCCAACATCTGACCTCAAGGGCTGGAGCAGTCAGAGCTCTGCCTCTCTTGTGTCATCTGGGAAATGGTACCAGAGTCAGTAAAAGAGTCCCAGTTTTCCCGTGACTGAGAACAAGCAGGATAACATCTTCATGAAAGAGTTGTAAGACAGACTAAAACATAACCTTTAGAAATCCTCATATTGATTTGCGAACCTGTGCAGGCATCAGGAACCTGAGGCTCTAGCAGCAAACTAATGGTGCCCTGGCACTTGCCAGCTCCTAAGACACAGCCTCTGTAGCCAGTGCTTAGCATCCACCACCCCCTTGTTTACTCAACTTGCTGCTGCTTCCTAGAGCACTGGTATTGCTTCATTAAAGAGGATAGTGGAGTCTGGCATGAGAATTCTTTTAACATGTGTTTTTCGTCCATGTCTCATTGACTCAACATGCAGATATCTCTGCCAGAAATGTCCAAATGCACCTTGGTCAAAGAAGACTTTTATATTGATCTTAATCTAATTAGCCAGTTTGAACTATGGTTTGTGTCATGATTCCTGTCTTGATCTAATTAGCTACTGGAGTGGAAGTAAAATCCTCATGGCTGGGGTACGCGGAGCCCTCTCCTGTCAGGATTTTCCTGCTTTGGGGGAGATTTCTAAACCCTGAAAACCATGCATGGACATGGAGGAGGACTCGGTGGCTGGGTGTAGCAGGTCAAGGGTTTCCCAGCTTCTTCCCCAGGGTAAGATGTCTCTGTGGAGAGTTTGGCTGAATTTCCAGCTGGACAACAGTTGCTCATCAGTTATCACTCCCTGTGAGCATCTGGCCTGAAGTCATTTTCTTTCTGCCTCTGCTGCTGTTGTCACAGCCCTATAGCCAAGATTTAATTACCTGTTATTCCGTCCCTTTAAATTCCCATCAGCCTCCCAGCTGGCCACCCCCTCCTTAGAAATAGCAACCTTTCTTTTTTCTTCTTTCCCTCTTTCTCTCCCCCTCCACTGCTTCATTACTACATTTTGAAAGTAGCAGGTAAATGAATATTTATTTTCTTGCTTTAAGGATTAGTTAGAAACTGTGCTGACTTTTCCGTGGAAGTCTGAAGATTTCTCCGAGAAGCAATGCTGTGCAATTGCAGAGATGCTTTCCTGAACTTGACATGTTCCCTTAGAGGAGCCCTTGGCTTTGAAAACTTGTCAGAGAAATACCCACACAGAGTGAGTTGGGTTGTCTGTTTATGGGAATAGGAAAAGCAATGAATGGATTTTGAAAAAAATGGGGTTATAGTTTATAATCATATGAGATAACACTAATAGTTTGCTCACTTGTCCCCATCCTTACATGAGATAACAAGAGTCCACGGTGGTGTTATACTCAGACACACAGCACACTGCTAAAACAATCAGGGACCTAAGCTTATGACTAGGACCACACTGTGGCATGGACACCTTCATCTCTCTCTGTGTTTTAGATTGAAGTGTCTGTGAAGCCCCATTCTATCCTGAGGAACTGCTGGCTGTTCATGGTTGCTGGGAAGGATGCCATTTTCATGAGTCCTGTAGCTACTGGGGGACAAGGTGGGGAGAATAAAAAGTTCGAAGAGAAAGGAAAGGGGTTACCAGACAGAAATAGGGGAGACTGAATATAATCATAATATATTATATACGTATGTGTGTGTATGTGTGTGTGTATGTGTGTGTGTGTGTGTGTGTGTGTGTGT
Source organism: Cricetomys ansorgei (assembly GCA_026225945.1). Lineage (NCBI taxonomy): Eukaryota > Metazoa > Chordata > Mammalia > Rodentia > Nesomyidae > Cricetomys > Cricetomys ansorgei. The sequence continues at coordinate 119,411 of JAMJFZ010000320.1, forward strand.
GTGTATAAAACTGTCAAAAACTTTTAAAAAGTAGCCATTTGAATGGACTTTCAGCTGAGTTCCAAATTCTTTGGACCTAGGCAGTTGTAGGAGCAACCTGCAGAACAGGCGCCAGCTAGCTGGCCTGTCTTGTCTCTGGAAGCATTCATAAGGCCCCTTTCCCCCAAAGCCTGCACAGCTGCATACAGCTTCTGGGAAGCATTAATTAGTTTGAATTAGTGTGGCAATTAATTTTGGGAGTAAGGTACATCTTCCTGGCCCCTCTACTTCCCAATGCCTCTGTTAATGTCCCTCTTTGTGTTAATACAGCACCCCCAAAAGGGCATCCCTATCAACATATTAGAACCCCCTACACATTAGTAAGAAGGTTGAGGTGTCAAAGAAAGCCAAGTTCCCTTAAACCCCAAACAATTTGAAATGATGAAAATGTAGGATTAAAAAGAATCTAAATACCAGTGCTGGTACATAAGAAAGAATGATGATCAATTGTGAAATTTCTGAAAGTCTGAAGAACTCTAGCAGAGACTCAGAAAGAACCAGACTTAACAAACAGCAGAAACATTGCCCCACAGCCAATGCCATCTGTGTGAACACCCCACATTCCACTGCGACCCTATAAGCAGGGCATGTGTTCTTCCCACCCATGAATCCCCTTTAGTTTGTGACCCTCATCAGGTACCTGACAGGAGGCAATACATTGCAGTGCTTGGAGAACTGAAGTAAATAAATACTTCTTCAAAAATCTGGACCCTCTCCATACTACATACTATCCTTTCTTCTTAGATGCTCATTGGATAATGAGTTTCCCCTATACTCAGCAAGCACATTGGATTGCATGCATTTAGACCAGTGGTTGGAATCATGGATGAAACATGTGATTCAGACCTTAACAACAAAGAGTTAGTACAATGCAGAGTGTTCTACTTGCATTGTAGGGCTCAAGCTCTCCTTTAACAGAAATTAATTATAACCATTTAACAAAGTAGTCTGCAAGCATTGTTAATTCCACAAATCTCAGTTACCTTTGCAAAATGCATGGCTATGTCTAAGAGGCAACCAGCTTTTGCAAATTGAATACCTGCTGTTTAGTTTAGGAGCAAAACTTAACTGTTAATAAATGAAAGCCTTCTCTGCTTTGTCTGGTTGTAAAGTCCAGAAGTTCCATAAAGCATTCCAGTATCAAAACAGCTCCAGGATCCCTCCACATGCAGGTGTTCACGTAGACTTCTGGTTCTACTTCTTTGTAGCTTCATATGGGTGTAGTAAATGAGATGATCCTCCTGCAGGCCATGTGGGGACCATCAAAAATTCTGGATTCTCTGAGTAGCCACCTGTCTTAGCTAAGATTTTACTGCTCTGAAAAGACACCTCGACCATGGAAAATCTTATAAAAGAAGACATTTAATTGGGGCTGTCTTACAGTCCAGAGGTTTAGTCCATTGTCATCATGGCAGGAAGCATGGTAGCATGCAGGCAGACATGGTGCTGGAGAGGTATCTGAGAGTTCTACATCTGGATCCACAGACAGCAGGAAGTGAGAGGGGCAAATGCCTGGCCTGAGCATTTGAAATCTCAAAGCACACCCCCAGTGACACACTTCTGCCAACAAGACCGCTCCTACTCCAACAAGGTCACACCTCTTAATAGTGGTACTCCCTATGAGCCTATAGAGACCATTTTCATTCAAACCACCAAACCAACATCTATCCCATGATCTTTGTCTCTGGAATCATCATGGCTCAACTTCTAAAATTTCTAAAATTATAACAGGGCTCATATAATGCTCTCTATTGCTCTCAGGTCAAGACTCTGGCTCTAGCTCTACTTCTTGCTGTGGTCTTTGATTTTTACACATCAGTTAACACTGGATTCTGGACAATACATGTAAACACACACACACACACACACACACACACACACATGAAGAATATATGCTCAAAACCATGTTTTAACAGTAATGGTATCAAAATTTAAAGAAAAAAGCAGAACCATACTGTATATATAGCTGTATTTAAAGAGGTTTGGGGCAGAAGTATCCCAAGAGAACCCCCATGTAGAAAGCACACTCCAGCCATCTTGTGGTGGACGAGGGAGCATAAGATTGAAGGCATTCATTAGCTCCAGCCTTGGGCTGCCATGGCATCCCAGGAGAGCTAAGTACCATCAAGAATAAAATAAAACATGAAGTAGCCTGAAGGGGCCATCTGGCACTTCCCCAAGGCTGTCACTCAGCCACAGTGCATTTTCTTCTTTGCAGGATGTATTCATGCAGGTCGCTCTCAGAGGAAGGCAGAGAAGTTGCTAATGAGTAAGCAGAAAATGACAGTAATAGTAGGAAGGATGGCAGGTAGAGAGGCTCTGCCCAGCCAGTAGTCAGCCTGCACCATGGCTCAATTGCCTGCTGGCCTTGCTGGTGAGGTTTGGTGTGGAATGTGTTTCCAGCATTTCCTCCCATAGCCTTCTGATGCAGAACTTTTTCTCTACAGGGATTGTGTGTGATGCCTCAGGAGACCACTGCGAGGACCTTTAGAGCCACACTATGTCTGTGTGTTACTGCTCCTAGCTGCTCTGTTAACTGTGGCTGTCCTTTGGGAAGACTGGTTATTTAGGTCTTTTTCTTTAGTTCCGATTGACTGAACTTTCCTTACATTGTTGGTGGAGATGAGACTCATCAAAAGAAGGAGTTACCTGTATTTGTTTGTTTGGGTTGCCCTTGTAAAATACTACCAAAGATGAAGGCATGCACGGGTTATAGGGTCAGCTTCTTTGGGCATCTTTCTTCCTGATCTGTGAAAAGGCTACCTTTACTCTATATTGTCATGTGGCTTCCCCTCTGTGTGTCTTTCCTAACTACTTCTTCTGGCACTAGTTATAACTGGGGTAGGGGTCCCACCCTTATGACCTCATTTAGTCACCTTTGCAGAAGTCTGTTTCCAAACATAGCCAGCACTAAGTTACTGAGAATTGTAACACTGGCATCCATCCCAGGCATGCTGCCCAACACAGTAGTTATTCAGAACTTCAGAGGCATGTTTCTTTTGGTTGTGCAAGCTTACTTTAGGCAATGTACTATATAGATACATATATATTTAGACAATGCCATATGCACACAGTTGTTAATAGAATATTGTTTATTTTCTAGAATGAAAAGCTCATTGGCATTCTAGTGGGACTTAAAGGCCCCTATATTAGGAAGATAAAGAAGAGAAATCAAGAGGGGCACAATATTGGAGAGAAGAATGCAATGTGGGCCTGTGCTGGGGAGACAAGAGAGTTTTAGCAGTGATGTAAGCTTTGAATAGAAGACATTGTAGAGATAGTAAGTACATGAACTCTCAAAGCTAGTCTTCAGTGACATACTTCCTCCAACAAGGTCAAAGCTCCTAAACTTCTGCAAAACTACCAACTGGGTCTGAATGTTCAAATACACACACCTTGTGTGTGTGTGTGTGTGTGTGTGTATATATATATATATATATATATATATATATATATATATATATATCTCCAAGTCATTAAAACTTGTGTCAATGTGAACAAGAGGCCAGGGTGTCTAGCATAGATTAGATCTCAGTGACATGTAGTGAGTGGGTAAATATGACCAAAGAATGTTCAGTCCATGCTCCGTGAAGTGGTTCACACTTAGAACATTTCCTGAATTTCATTCTTCTCCTCTACAGCACAAGGAACAGCCATGTTTTTCCCTCTTGATATATTGAATATGGAGCTTAACACTTAAGTTTATTTCCTGAAGGGTGTTTGTAATATCTAGAGATGTTTTTCCTGGTTTCTGAGCTTGGCTTGATCTTTAATAAACAAGAGGCTTTCAGAGTCTAATGATTTTCATTTTAAATGAGTTTTTTCAGACAACATACACGAGAGCCCATCAATAGCACTGAAGGTCATTCTACACCTTGGGAAGGACTAATAGATTCCTCACAAAGAAGCAGTTTCTGAGATGAAGAGGTAAGAATTATTCTAAAGCAGAGACATCAAGGAAATGTCAGGGCCAACTGGCAGTCATGATCCGTCTGTCTCCTATCAGTGGACAGATGTTGAGGTGTGCTAATTTTCACCAAGTCCAAGGCTCTGCTCCTCTATTTAAACATATACTCTCTGAAAACAATGAATGTAGAAATTAAACATATAATACATTTCTTTCAATATATATTTAATATTATAAATTATATAATTTATAATAATTATATAATTTATTTATATTATTTATATATAATATAACACATATTATATATAGTATATATACTTTTATTATATAATATATTAATATTATAAATAAATATTAATATATTATAGTTATATTTATATATTAAATGATATATTTTATTTAAAAAATAAAATATAATTATAAATATATATAATTATAAATATTATGAATCATATAATATATGTTATAATCATATAATTTATAATATCAATGTTACATTGATATATTTAATATATTAATTATAATTAATATATAATATGTTATATATATCCAGAAATAACTCTCCTGTAATCACATGTCAGAGTATCTAAGAAGTCCTAATGATTCATGGAAGGTCTCCATTGTCATCCTCCTGTTTATACAAAAGTCCCATTTTGAGGCATTTGGGCAACACATGTACCATCTAGGCCTGTTACCCTTCTAGAAACTTAAGACTCAGATCTGAAAGCTAGATCTGAAAAACATGTGAGTTAAATTCAGTGACCGAGTTCTCAAGTACAGAAACATACTCTATGTGTTAAATGTTAAAGATGTAATATTAGCCCTGTAATATAAAATATTCCTTGAGTTAGCTAAGAAAAGGGGCCATTTAGAACAGCCCAGGATTCTGTGTCACAAATTTGTCAAGGGAAATAAACCTGAAAATAATCCATGTTTTACCTCAAAATATATAATATATGGAAAGATGGTCATTACCAAAAGGTTTTTGATATAAATAATTTTCTAATGTGATAATTCCCAGTGGAAAAAAAAATTATACTAGGTTTCACATTGTTACATCTGACCACAATTGAGCAATCTCTGCCCTACAGACTTGAGTGGAAGGAGAAAATTCCAGCATTAACAAGAAGCACAAAAATGAGCCCTGAATCAGGGGTGAGTTTCAGATTAAGTTTCCATGACAACCTCATTTCTTCCATATTATTTGGAAATAACCAGGATTCAAATTTAGTGGGAATCATGGGTCGCTATCACTATTAACTCCAAAATAAACTGCCAAGTAGTGTGGAAAGAGCTTTGCTGTTCAATATGCAATGCTTACTGTGTACTATAAAGAACAAACGTGGGCATGGTAGTCATAGTGGCCATGAAGAAGTTTGCACTTTTAACAAAAGGGTGTCTAAGAACAAATTCTCCATTTACCTCTCTGGATCACTGCCTCTTGGAGCTGGCGTGGCACTACAACTTTCCACTTATCAGATTCCTCTAGTCACCAGATAAGCACTATGTGCCTCTCAACCACCAAAGTATCTACAGTAGGCAATATTGGCCCCACTAAGGCTCAAACACATTGGTTTTCATGACACTCCTGAGTATCATCTGCTCACCTGACAGCCACCAATGTAGGCCTGCTAAGTGTTTTCTGTGTTGCTGGGCATGAAGGACCCCGGATAGGGTCATATGCAGGTAAACCTTGAGCTATGCCATATATGGAGTGTGGCTACACACATTCCCTGATGCTGGGAACTTCCTTTGCCTGATTTGATGAGAGATGCTAAGATTTGTGAGAACCACTGACATTTGCTGTGTGTGGAACCTGGTGTTTTCTCCAGTCCACCCGATTCTACTTGCTGTTCCCCAAACAAAAATGACAAAGATGAAAATATGTGGTGTTTTTGCAGCTTCCACCTCTCCTCAACCACCTGTGAAGACTCACAACCTTCCAGTCTGGTTTTTTTTTTTTTTTTTTTTTTTTTTGGTACCAATCCTCTCATCTTTCCAAGCAAAGCATCAAGACACTAAAAGCTTTCATTTAAAGGGTCTGGAATTCTGAGAGCTCAAGAGTCCTTAGGAGTCTGCTGCTCCTGTCACTCATCATTCCAGAAAGATCATTGTCAGCACAGAGTTGGACCACCACAGTCAACTTGTCTGACAGGCAGTAGGGGCACATGTTGTGGGGCATAATTACAAGAGAGCATTTACTCTGCACAGTAAATGGAGCTACTGCAAAATGATTGCTCTTCTGAGTAGGTTGATAATAGAAGACAATGCAGCCAGTCATCTTTGCCTAGCACTCAGTTATCTGGCAGGCATACCTCTGTCTAACACTAGCAAGAAGCTTAAACCAAGGTGGATGGCTTGGGGTGGGGGGAGGTAATGGGCTCCTGAATGTACAACTCTTCCACTTAGGCGACTTACCTATTAAAATAAAAAAAGCAATGAGCTATTGAGCCACATACATAGTGGTGCGTACCTGTAATCCTAGTGTCTGGAAGGCTGAGGAAGGAAGATAATGAACATTGGCCCATGCTAGACTATTTAGTGAATATGTATGGGCTGCTTTGCAAGACCCTGTCTCAAAAAAACTAACCTCTTATCACCCAAAAAACCCCAAACAAAACAAAACAAAAATTCCCAAAACCAAAAGACAAAAACTAATAATAAAGTAATCGAAACAGGGCTAGGCAACAGCTCTTGTTCTCGTGGGCCAAGCCCGTGGTTCAATTCCCAGAACCACAACAAAGAAGTGAAAAGGAAAGAAGAAGCAAATTAATCTATAGCACCAATGTACTTTAACTTTTACTCTCACCTCAAGAGACACATTCAGAGCACTCCCAGCTTTTCACTGGTCCAAACAAAAACTCCTATCTCTCACTGTCTTTCTTAGACTCTGGCTCTACTACTCTGATCCACAAGGTTGGAAACAGCACAAGCCAGGCATCTCACCTAGTAGGAGGATTGTGGAATTCATACATGAACTTTACTCTGTACTCTGCTTCTGTTTCTCAATGGATTCAAGGGCATTTATTTATCACCTGCTTGATCTAAGAGGCTTCGGACCAAAACCACATGGAACTTCAAAGATGAATCCCACAGCAAAAATACTGAAAAATGGAAAGCGTCCCTACCCTTTCAGTTTAATACTACACCCAGACAAGCTGACCAGATCACCCTGTGCTAAGTATTGTGGTGGCAATAAACGGCAGAGAGAAAATGTATACAGAACACAAGTGTGCTTTGAACCAAGAGCACTCAGAGTGTGAATCTACTATGACTGGCTTCAGGCAATGAGAGCTGGAGCGGGATGCAAGGTCTAGATTGTACCGTGGACTCAGAACTGAAGTTTCTGCTGTATCATAGGTTACCGCATGGGTCTCCAGCCCCATCTTCTGGTGTCATTTTATTATTCAAATCCTTATCTATGACACCGCTCAGAACAGGAAAGCAATTTCACCTCCATAACTGCAAAAACAGAGGGGACTTTGGTGGTGGTTTGGGTAAGGCTCACCAGTTTCATTTCAGGGTCTTGAGTCCCAGAGCTATCACCTTCAGTGTCAAGTGATTAAAGTCAAAAGCGGAACCCATCACATATCTGAGAGTCCTTTCTTTTGCCCATCTTTCACACCTGGAAACTTCTATGTATGAAACAAGGTACTCTAGAGCAGTGGTTCTCAACCTTCCTAATGGTGTGACCCCTTATGTTGTAGTAACCTCATGTTGTAGTAAGTCCCCAATCACAAAATTATTTTTTGTTGCTACTTCACAATTGTGCCTCAGTTCCTAAGGCACTGGAAATAAGATTTTCCAATGGTTGTGACCCACAGGTTGAGAACTGCTGCTTTAGTGGGATGGAGGCAGTAGAATGTGTGTATGTATTATAAACAGGATTTATTAGATTGTCTTATATGATAAGTGATAGATTTCCCAGCAATGGCCTTCTGCATGCTAGGAAATGGAGAGCCCAGAAGCTGCTCAGGTCATGCAGCTGAGTACCTCAACAGTCCCAATCTGATGCTAAAGGCCTGAAGACTTCCATAGAATCATTGTGTGTCAGTTACTTTCTTTAAAGAAGGAAGCAAAGGCTTATTTTGGGCCCTACTCCAAGACAATAGTCCATTGTGGTGGGGAAGTCATGGCAACAAGAGCTTAAGCAGCTGGCCATTACATTTTCAGCCAGGAATCAGAAAGGTGAATGCTGGTACCCAGCTCACTTTTTCCTTTTTATATAGTCCAAGACCGAGGAATGATGTTGCCCACATTTATCGAGGGTCTCCCCACTTCAATTATTCAGTCTAGAAACCCCCTCATAGACATACCCAAGGTTTGTCTCCTAGTTGGCTCTGGATCCTGTCAAGTTGATACTTAACACAGACCATTACAACGTTGGGCCTGAGTCCATGTTGGAAGGACCGAGAAGTGTCAGCTGAAGATGACAGCCGCAGAGACAAATGATGTCTTCTAAGAAGAAGAAAAGGCAGGCAGCCAACAATGTCCTATTTTAAAGCCATTTTATACCTGGGCCATTGGGAAATGCTGCCTACTTTGTAGGCAGACCTTCCACGCTCCGTTAATCCCCTCTGGCAACTCCCTCATAGACATGCCCAGAGGTGTGTCTCCTAGGTAATTTTAAATACAGTCAAGCTGACAATGAATATGAACCACTCTACAGTCTTGTAGGACCATATGTGCTGACCTGTTTTATATTTAAAAGTTGGTGGCTTTTCCTGTACCAAGTAACTTCCATCTCATGGAGGACATGCTTTGGTCTGGCTGGATTTCTTTATCACAACACTGGGGAAAAAAATCACTGTTAAAACTTAAAAACAGATTTGCATCTTCAAGGCTTTGAGAATAGTTATCGAAGGGAAAGTGGCCTCAGATCAATGTGTGTGTGTGAGAGAGAGAGAGAGAGAGAGAGAGAGAGAAAAGACATAGTTTTCCTACTATAAATTTAAATTTATAGATGCTGTTGTAATTGTGATGTGGGGAACACATGAGGATTAAAAATGGCAAAATAAGTATGTGAACCCTGTAAATTACAGCTCATCGGCTGAGTGTAAGCATAAGGATCAGATGAGGCTATCTAGAATTTGGTGTCAGTTTTCAGCATCTTGTAGTTCATTATTTTGTAGTGCAAGGAGGGTGATGATAAGGATGTCCAGCAGAATTAGTAAGGAGGGATTTCAGCAGAGAGGAGAGAAAATGTAGTGGTATAAAAGGGTAAAGGGGAATAATGGAACAGAAAGGATTAAATGGGGGCAGGGGGATAGAAGGGCAGAGTAGAGGAGTGAATACAGGGAGAGATGAGTAACACTAAAGGCCCTTTGAAAAAGTCATATGGAAACCTACTACCATAGAATATATATATATATATATATATATGTGTGTGTGTGTGTGTGTGTGTGTGTGTGTGTGTGCATACACACATATATGGTTATATATACACATATAAAAAGAATTTAAATGGAGTTATCTTTTAAGGGGCAATGATCTCCTACTAGACACTATAGGCTAACAAAAATATCAGTGCCAAATGTTACTTCTTTTGGAGTTGTTGGCCAGTAACTCCAGACATTACAGGCTACTGCCTTGGTTACTCCCCAGATCTTGACAGTAAGACCCATGTGACTGAAGACACCACATACTTGTGCCACAGAACATGATGAAATCAAGCTGGTACTCATCTTAAAGCTTCATTCATACCGGCTAGCTTTTGTAGCTCCCAAAGGTGCAATGGCTACTACCAGGGGAATAAAACGACCATCAATCTAACCCAGTTGTGAACACTTTGAAAAGAAAATGTTAAAAATCCTTTAAATGCACCCACCAGCCAGTCCTTTGAAGGAAAGTTCAGAGGAGCAGGCTGTGGATAGAGATGGATGTGACTGAGTGATTTCCCATGTGTCTAGAGCTATGTGCTACCCAAACTGTTCCATCTTATAACCTCATCTGTGCCTGAGGAATCTGAAACAAGGCTGGGAGCATTCCACGTTAAGGGCTTGAACATGACACCTGACCTTGAATTTTACAAGACTCCAGAATTCATTAGATCTTAATACGGAAAAATTTTAGTCTGAAGTTCTTTTTATTTTAGAAAAAAAATTGGCATATAAACAAAATGTCAAAGTCCTTGTTTCCTTTTCCCAAATTACACACACGCACACACACACACACACACACACACACACACACACACACACATACACACACACACCAGGCCCACTTACAAGACTGTTCTAACAGGAAGCCAAGGTCCAGATGTTGCTTTCAGGATTAACATTTCCCACAATGCAGATGGTTTCATTTCTATAAGCACACCCAGTGGCTCTCCCTCTAGATATCTTTTACCTACTCCTGTCTGCACAGACAATAGATTTGAAACATGATGGAAGAGTCTTTTCCCAGGCCTCATAACCATGTTCTCATTGGTTATTCCCAATCAGTGCCCCTACCTCTCCACCTGAATTTCTCTCTGCTCATGTCTCCAACAAACATTGATTACATTTCAGCTCATCCATCATGTTCTATTTTATGCAAAGTTTACCTACCCACAAATTTATGTGCAACTTGATGTCAATGATGAAGTCAGGTTGCTTTCTCTATACCTACAGCCCCTGGCATGCGGTAGATGCTCTGCACAGGCACGTCATTTGAATTAATCTTCCGCTGTCAAGATCATCCATTGGTTTAGAATTTGTGTTAAGCAGTGCAAAGGTGTTTAAATTCTCAATTCAGCGTTGGTGGAATGCTTCATTCAAATGTTTTAAATCCTCTTGACATCTTGTTACTTAGAAATTTCCTCTGAGATGAAACATTCCATCTTAGAACTGAAGGGGTAAATAACACCAAAGCTCCAGGAAGTTCCTGAAACTGACCAGATTTAATAGGTTCCTCCCTCTACAAGTTTATATAAGCTGTGAGGACTGCTGAGGGATGGACTCAGACAGGTAGAGCTGCCTGGAGGAGCCAGAAGCCAGCTAAGCTGCCAACAAAAGACATTCTGACCTGTTGAGCTGTCCCAAGTTATGCAGTGAGATCTGGCTTTCATGAGCTGTCACTGATGTTGGGGTGGGCTTTTGGGGATTTAGCTGTCTTTGAGTCATGTTTGCTACTGAAAGTAACCCCTCACCCATACATATCTATTGGTAACCCCCAAAACACTCAACTTAAAGTTGGACTTGGGTGGTATCCAATACTTGAATCTGTTGTTGGTTCCCTGTCTATGGTGAGTGGACATTTGTTTATGTTCCCTCAGGAATAGTGTCTGCCATACAACTACTTTTGTGGAAAAGATATATATGCTTAAAATTTAAAAATACAAATAAAATATAAAACCCCAATGGTGTTTCTGGATTCCTCAAAGCCTATTAAACTTAGAATTTGCTATTTCCTACTCCACATTGACCTCATATATGAATGTAAACCCTTTGTGAAAACTAATAATTGACTCCATCTGTGTTCCTTAGGGGCTTGTTGTAAATTTGCCTTCGTAGTCTTTTATCTTCATCCCTTGAGGATGAAACTGCATGCTCAAGAAGAAATCTACTTAAAATGCTCTTCTGAGGTTTAATGTGCAATTCTTTGGGCTACATTTTCAAAGAATAAACTTTAAGCTTCAAGAAAATGTGTTAATATACCGAAATACTCGTGGAGGGATTTCGAGGATCAGTCTGTTTAAGAAGCAGAGTTGAGAGAAGTGTTTTCCTCTAGTCTTCCATTTAACAAAGGAGTGTTTTCACAGCACCATTTCTGCTCTTACTCTTTGTTTTGCTGACATCGCATTCTGGGCATGGCATGGTTTCTGTGGTGTGTCTGAATGAGAGTGGGGCATGGAGTGTTGTAGAGAAAGAGGAAGACTGTAACTTCCTCTCCCATCCCAGGAAAGCAGCTCAGATGGCTTTGGCAGAAGAGCAGAGTCTGAATTAAAGTAAGACTGGAGAATGCACAGGGTCCAGAAAGACCTCTGGTATCAGCAGTATTTTGTTTGAGCTAGGAACATAATAAGGAGATTGACTATGAATGGTGGTAGTTACCTTGCTCCTGTTTATTTCCGTTTGCTCCTCTGAGGTAGGAAATCAGGTAACTTTTCTCTCTACCTCCAGAATGTCTCACTTACTCCCTAATCTGCAGAGACCTTTATCTGCTTCCTGTTTAAGAACATTTTCTAATTTAAATTAGAAATGCAGTTCTAAGTGTTAACACCTCAGTGAGGACAAAGGAAAAAAAAACAACTAAGACAAGCAAACAAACAAACAAACAAACAAAAAAAACAGCCCTAAGCTGTGGGTCCTGTGGGAACTCCACCAGGGGATATGGAGCTGCTTCACAGGAAGGGCTATGAAGGCTGAGGAACAAAGCTCAACATGCATCAGGAGAGCAGGCATCCTGAATGTTCCGTATTTGTGGTTGGCTATGTGATGGAGTCCAGTTTGATGTCCACTGCTTTAGTGGTGTTGCCTTGGGAAGGAGACTTTCTCCTTCCCTTGCATTCAGGTGTGAGCTCCAGTACGATGTTCTAAAATTTCCCACGGACACCATTGCCGTGTCCCTACATCAGGGCAGAGTCAAGAGAAAGAAAGTTTAGAGCCTGTCACAGATGAGTGATGGTGATTAAAATGTTAAATGTATAATTAAAATGTATTGTTAAATGTTAAAATGTATCATATTTAGGACGTCTCTTCCTTTTCTCATGTGTTAGGACAAATTCAATTTACTAACAATTTATCTCATACTTAGGAATATATGAGGGGCATTGAGGAGGCTCTTGGAAATTCCTTGCATTCAGAGAGCAGATACATTGTTATTGGCTTCAGTTTCCATACAGAATGATCCTGGGTACAAGGTCAATGACTGTTGCTCACTAGCTGTTTTCTCCCTCCACGTTCACAAGTCCATATGGCTGATAACCTATGTTTGAAAGAGAGTAGCATCTCTTGAGAATTAGTACCTTCTGGCTACCACATGTTAAACCTTTAGCAAAATACCGGTTTAACTTGCAAATTAGTAGGTCAGCCACAGAACTTGAGCTTCAAATAACATTTAAAATCAGGCTTTGAGAGGAATACAATCCAGCCACTATACAATCAATCCATTTAAGTGTGATATCCAGTGTCCAATATGGTGGCACATGCTTTCAATCCCAGCACTCAGAGGGCAGAGGCAGGGTGATGTAGGTGAGTGCAAGGCCACCCTGGTGTACAAAGAGAATTCCAGGTCAGCCAGGGCTGCACAGAGAGACTCTGTTTTAAAAACAAACAAATAACAAAACAAAATACCAAACAAAATGTGATTTGTAGTGTGGCTCCCAGGCTATTCATGGATACATCATCTCAGTCAGTTTGAGAACATTTCATCACTTTGAAAAGAAATCCACACTTTCGACAATAACCCATGTATGATTGATTACCATCACTCCCAGCTGATCACACCATTAATCTAATTTCTGTCTGCATAGATTTGTATGTGCTGGAGATATTTTCATACACAGTGTCTTGTGGCTGGAGTCTTCCACTTAGTGCTGTGTTTCCAAGTTTTACTCCTGCAGCAGAGTCTCTCGGTTCTTTGTTCATTTTAGTACTGGCATTGTTTCTTTGTGTGGACATCTCCTGCATTGTCCATCCATGTCACTTGATGAGTATGTGACTTACTTCTATATTTTGGTTGGCACCACTGACGCTGCTACAGATATTTGTGTGCAGGTTGCCATGAGGACACATGTTTTAACAGCTTTTGGGTATGCACCAAGGCTTAATTTATGGGTCTTACAGTAATTTGTGTTAGAGGGCCAAAAAGAGGAGTTTTTAGACTGATTTCACCATCTTACATCCCTCAAGCGTCATATGAGGGCTTTGATCTCCCCACTCTCGTCAATTGTCTAATCTAGTCACCCTTATGAGTGTGAGGTAGCTTCTCACTGGAGATTAATTTGCATTTTTCCTTATGGTGAACAACACCGAGTATCTTTTCAAGTGTCACCACAAGATATGTCTGTATTTCCCTTGGGGAACTATGTATTGATTTTTTTTTTCCTTGCTCAGTTTTTACTTTGTCTCTTTGTTAGCTGTAAGGTCAGCTTTACATATTCTAATTTTCTTATTAAATAAAACATTGGCAAATATTCACTCTTATTCTGTGGGCTGTCTTTTTACCTTTCTTGATGTGGCCTTTGAAACACAATTTTGATGGTGCACAGTTTATTAATCTCTCTTTTCTTGACCATGTTTTGCTGTCATATTTAAGGTTATGTCTTCCAGTGTAAAGCTGTGGGTTCACACTCCCCTGTTTCCTTCTAAAGCTTCCACAATTAATCTCTTACATGTAGGTTCTGATCCATTTTAAACTACTCTATCACATGATGTGTGGGTATACGGTCTAAGCCCATTCTCTTATCGGTTTAAAAGATCTTTCTTTGCCAACTGAGCAAATTGATGTGCTTAGCAGAGACGAGTTGGCCATATGCACGTGGCTAACTTTTGGAATCCCCTTCTGGTGTGTCGCCATGTACATTTGTTCTTACATTATCAGAGCCACACTGTCCTGGTTCCTGTTACTTTGTAATGAGCTTTGAAATAAGGAAATTAGACTTCTATCTTCTTCCTATTCAGGATTCCATGTGTGTGTGTGTGTGTGTGTGTGTGTGTGTGTGTGTGTGTGTGTGTGTGTGTATGTGTGTGTGTGTGATGTGTACACAGCTCTCTCTCACTTCTATCTGAATGTAGAATCTCATAATAAATTTCTATATAGAAAGTATCCAGAAATATACTAGAGAATATATTGAATCTCTAGCGCTTCCTTGGAAGTCACAATGTCTTAATAATATTAGATTATCTGAGCAATTACCTAGAAAGGTGGCCACGAATTCAGATAATATTCAGATATTGATTCGATCATCAATACTTCAGTGCTTACGTTTTTCTACTGCTTTAAACATTTATTTCAAAATAATTAATTCTTTTTGATGTCTTTGTAAGTGGAATTATTTTCTTAGTAACACCTTTGGACTTTGATGGTTTATCACATACCCACTGACTTTGTTACATCTGTTCATTAGCATTTGCACATGATCATGCCATTTTTTTGAACATAGACAGTTTTACTCTGTTCCCTTCAATATTGTTGCTTTTATTTCTTCACTGGCCTAAGCATCCAGGTAGGCTAGTGCACATCAAACTGCACAGAAGCGGTTGGGGCTCTTCTTTTTGTCTTGTTCTTTCTTTTGGGGATTGATGTGAGTTTTGAGATTTTCAGATCTGTCATCAGATTTAGGACTCTCCCTTTCAGCTCTAACGTGTTGAGTCTTCTTGTTTTGTCATTAAAGAATACTGAATTTTGTCATTTTTCCCCCTTCTTTGTCAACTCTAGTAATCATGTGGGCTCTTTTCTGCCACTTAGCTGATGTGGTACCCTGTCTCGTCTCTGTTGCTGGTGACCAAAACATCCTGACATAAAACAGCTTAAGGGAGGAAAGGGTTTATTTGGCTGTGATTTCAGGATATAGTCTATCATTTTGGGAAAGCCAAGGCATGGACTTATTGTATCACATACATAGTAGAGAGCAGAGAGACAACAGTGAATCCTCAGTTTCTATTGATGCTCAGCTAGCTCTCGTCAGTCTTATACAGGTCAGGACCTAGCCCTTGAAATGGTGCAGCTCACCCATGACATGCCCACAGGCTAACCTTCGCTACATCATTCCTCGGTTGAGCCGATGGGCTACTGTAGAAGCATCACTTCCTTGGGGAAAAAAATCCTATTTGGTCATGAGTTGTTTTCTTTTTCCTTTCTTTTTTTTCCTCATGTATTGCTGCATTTCATTTGTTACTAAGTTTTGAGGGTGCTTTTCATCCATATTCATAAGAAATAATGTCATGAGCTTTCTTTTCTTTTGATGTGTTTTTTTTCCCCCTCTAGTTTTGCTCTCAGGAACATTCTCCTCTCCTAGACGGAGTTGGGAAATGTTCTTCTGTTGGCTGCTTTTTAAGAGCGTCTGCAAGGAGCTGGTGTTAGGATTTAGCATTGCACCATCTGGGCCTGGGCTCTCTTTGTGGGTAGTTCTTGGATTACTAACTCAGTCTGATCACTTATTATAGGTTTTTCCAGATGGCCTCCTTCTTTTTGAGCCAGTTTTGGTACTTTGCGTCTTTCTAGGAATTTGTCCATTTGATCTACTTTATCTTAATTTATTTTTGTGAAGTGCTCACCACATTCCCTCTTTATTCTTTTCTATCTCTGGATATTCCCCCTTTTCATGTCTGCTTTCAGTAATTTAATTCCTCTGTCTTTGTTCCTTGGTAAATCTCACAAATATTTGCCAATTCTATTGGCCATTTTTTAATGTTTTATTTCTCATTATAATTTATATCTCTGCGTATTTACAGGATATAAAGTGATATTATGATTAATAAATTCAACATGGAATAATGAAGGCAAGCATCATATCCTTCATTCAAATACATAAGCTGTCTTTCATGGAGAGATAATTTGAAATTTACTATCTTAGCAATTTGTGCATATAAATATGTGTACATGTTCATATGTGAACGTGTGCGTATGGGGGATGAAGGTCAACATTAGATTTCTTCTTCAATCACTCTTCAGGTTTTCTCACTGAACTTGGCCGTCACCGAGTTCGCTAGACTGGTTGACCAATGAACCCAGGGATCTTCTTTATCTATTTCCCAATAATCAAAATTTTTCCTATAACCTGTGAAATATAATATCTTATATCATCTTTTCTATTCATCCCAAAATACTTTAAAAGTTCCTCTATAATTCATCTCCTGATACATTGAGTATTTAATATAATTTTTTGTTTGTTTAATTTACACGTATTTGTGAGTTTTCCAAATTTCCTTTTGGTGCTGAGTTCTAAGCTCATTCCTCTATGGATAGAGAACAGACTTGATATTATTTATATTTTTAAGATTGATTTCTCTTATAGCTCATACTGGGCAGGTTTTATGTGCACTAGGAGGAATCTGTATTTGGATGTTGTCCGTTACAGTATTTTATAGATGTTTGTTGGACTTAATTGGTTTGAGAAATGTTAGAACTTCAAATTTCCTGCTTGGTAGGCCTAGTTCATCTGTCCACTATTGAAGTCTGTGAAGTTGAGGTTCCAATCTGACCCTTGAGCCACCTTTTGGTGTCCTGTTGCTGGCGAATATATTTCTTATTGCCTTATTTTTCTTCTTCTTAACCTTTCAATCATTATATTACATACATCTCTAGCTGTGGTGTTGTGGAAGTTTAAGTTATGTTTAAAACAATTATTTTTGTTCATTGTTGGAAAAAGGGATGCACAGGCCTTGGCATTTTGTATTGTCTGCAGGTGTTGGATTTATGTGGGAGATGTTTGATTGCTTATTGCTTGTCTTCCTTGCTGAGCCACCCCAACAACAGTGTACTGCTAAACTGTGGTAATGCTTTTATTAAATCTTTTTGTTTGATATGAACACAACTGCTTTTGCTCTACATACCTTGTGGTATGTGTGGTCTCCTTTTTCTTTCAGTGTGTTCTGTTTTCCAATATAAACTGTATATCTTATAAATAGTATGTTCCTTTTCTTTTTCCCATACAGCAGTGCCAGGCCTTCTTACCTTTCACTGGGATTGTCTGAATCATTCATAGTTCTTGCTTAGTGAAACTGGGCTTGTGTCTGCTGGATTCTTCTTGTTCTCTATGTGTCTCATATTTTTCTTGTTCTTCTAATTTCTATTGGTTTTTCTTTTGCGTTACTAAACATTTTCTAGTATAGTATTTATTTTGTTCCACAATATTTTCACTGTTATTTTATTTCCACAGTGAGTCAGTATACCAGTTCTTACCATAGACACCTTAGTTTGTCAGAAACACCTTCAGGTTTATGGGAATGGTATTTCCAGTCTGTATAGAAGAAATCCACACATGTCCATCCTGTTCACCTCATTCAATGTCATTGTTATATAGGTGGCACTTATAGTTATTAAAGGTCAAATCATGAATTATTAACATTATATGTTTAAAATAGCATGAAAAAAGAAAGGACAGTAAGTACACATTTCTTGCTGTTGCCACAAAATCCACTAATTTGTCAATTTTGGATTTTTCCAGTTGCTCCTAAAGATTCCAGTTATCAGTTGAGAACAGTTCTTATCTCATCAAAATGAGATTTTGTTACCTGATGTTTTATTTACTTTCTGTTGCTGTGAGAAAAAAATCAAGACCAAGGCAACTTATAAAAGGGATGGTTTGTTTGGGCTTAGGTGTTCAGAGGGCTAGAGTCCACCATGGTGGAGTGGAGGCATGGTGGCTGGCAGGCATGGTTGTAGGAGGAGCAGGAAGCTGAGAGGTCACGTCTGGAAATGAAAGCATGAAACAGAGAGGGTGAACTGGAAATAAGATCTGACTATAGAATCCCAAAGTCCTCCCCCAGAGACGTTATTTCCTCCAACCGCTTAAACCTCTGCAACAATACCACCATCAGGGGACCAAATGTTCAAGTGCTCGAACCTGGGGGACGTTTCTCACTCAAGCTGTCACACCCGGAACTGGTTTCATTTCAAATTCATACCTGAAAGAGTGCTTGGCTGCCCACAGGATTATTGTTAAGCTTAGCATGATCTTTTGAATTTGTTTTTCCATTTCTTTCTCTTCTTGATCATTCCCTACGTGCAGTCAGCTATAATCTTACGGGAGTCCAGTTATGAGCAAAGAACTTGTCTTTTGTTTGACTTTCAATAATTTTTAAAACTTTTTATTTTTTAAAATTTCTTTTCAAAAATTTTTTTTCTGCTAATTTATGTAGTCACACTATGTGTGGGCTGATGTCTTAATGATGCACCACATTTTCCTGAGCCTTTTTTTGTTTTTTAATTCTTTTGGCTACCTGATCTCCCTTGATCCGTTTACAAGTTCATCAATATTCTTTTTGGAGAACCCAGATCTACTACTGATTTCCTTTAGCACATTTTTCAACATTTGTTTCAAATATTGGACTCTGAATCCCAGAGTTTGTGTGTTATTCTCTGAACTCTCCCTGCTTGCACTCTCTGCCTCTTAACTCTGGTATCTGGTCATCCTTACAGTCTGTTTATTTTGACTAGCTCGATTTTCCAATGTCTGGGGTATCATTTTCTGTTACTTCGCATGGCATGCAATTCAGATAATATATTCAGCATGTCTGGTACCGTCCCCGTTCTTGGGTTTGATTTTTATTTTTTAAGTAATTACATATATTGTTTTCATGAAGTCTATTTTCCCTTTTCAATGTGAAGCATATTATATTACTTCTAAGGGAACACTGGCTTAGATATGTGCAGATTGACCCCAGGATTATGGTATGATTGATAGAGTTGATTGTGGTTGTCTCTTTCATTTATCACCATGCCCTGTTTATTCTTTTTTTCAGGACAGCATTTCTCTGATGTAGCTCTGTCTGTCCTCACTCTGTAGACTAGGCTGACCTCAGACTCACAGAGATATGCTTGCCTCTGTCTCCTGAGTGCCGAGATTAATGATGTGCACCACCATTGCCTGGGTACAGTTTCTTCTTCTGCTGTGAGTGAACACTCTTATTTTTGGCTATACCTATCAGAGACTAATCCCATCCAATGTGATCTCCTAGAGAGGATTCTGAGATTTGTTCTGACCTTAGAAAGGTTCCTCTGTCTTCTTTTCAGGAAAAAAAAAAAACTACATTTTATAGCTTAGTTTAAATCTTTGTGGAATATACTATCTCCTTTGGGGAAATCAGTTACACACAATTTCTTTGTATCAGAAGATTAACAGTTTTACCCCACGTGACTCCACTCTGTTTCTTAAGGCAGCAGTTAGCTACTTTTTGAACACAAACACCAGGGCAAAATGACTGTTGCATCTCTTTTATGCAAGTCAACAACCACCATATGTTCAGCACATACCCTGAGGCACAGGCTGATAAGTAATTTATTTATGCAAATAAAATATTGTCAATTATGAAGTTTACAAATTAAGCAAGGAACACATGGACACAGGAGCATATCAAAACTGAATTAGAAAAACTAAGCCTGTGAACTTACTGACAGAAGACCAAGGAGCGATGCAATTCCCTCAGAGGGCACCTAGTCCTGGCATGTGATGGCACCTGTTGGCCCGGCATGAGGACATCAGCCCTGAGCTTTCTAGTCACAGTATTGACAGGTAACAAACGGGTTTTGTCTCACAGGAACTACCATTATTCAAGAACCCGTGGCTATACCTTGAGCCAGCTCTGTATTCTGACAGCCCTACAGAACTGCTCTCTGCTGGCTCCTTCCGATACTATCCATCCACTTGGGTGACTCTTCTTGTCTCTGTGTCAGCTCTCAGGTTTTTTTGTTTGTTTGGTTGTTTTTTTTGTTTGTTTATTTTTTGTTTTTTGTTTTTTGTTTTTCCTTCAGGACATCTCAATAATCACTGTTTCAACTTTAACTCTTTCTTCTCCATCCTGTAACATAAATGCCATTATATAAATGATGGTGTACATTCTCAGATTCATTATTGTAAATAATTAAGATTTAAAGAAATAAATCTGTTTCTCAATGGTCATGAACACCAAGTAGAATAAGGAGTATCCAATCAGTCAGATGGCTCAGCAAATAAAGGCACTTGCCACCAAACTTGGCAACCTGAGTTCAGTCCCTGGAACCCACATAGTAGAAGGAGAGAAGACACTCCTTCAAGTTGTCCTCCAATCTTCACACACACACACATACACACACACACACACACACACACACACACACTCACTTACAATAAATTCTGACATTGTGCAAAGACACAAATGTACCATCTTATGCTTCTTAGCTCACTAGTGAATACCTCATTAGTCTTCATTCTAGCCTCCATTGTTTGCACAAGTACAAACTTGGTTTGGACTTCTCTATACTGAGATGTGAAGTATTTTTATTTATGGGGGTTCAAGGAATAACAAAAGATAATCTTCAAAGTACAAGCCTGGAACTAGAAGACTTCAGCCTCTGAGACTGTACTGACTCTGACTAGCTGCCTTCTCCACAGTCTCTCCTACACATGCCTGCTTCTTCAGTCTCCTGGTTCTGACTATCTTGCTTCCCATCCAGCTTCTACCTCTGCTTCTACCTTGCTTCTCCTTCTATTTCCCCTCTCAGCTTCTTCTATCCACTTCTCTCTGCTTCTTGTTTACTTCCACCTCTCCTTCTACCTTGCTTTTTCCTCCTTCTACTGACTGCTCCTTTTATATCCGGAGAGTTGGCTTTAAAGGCATGTGCCACTACTTCCTTCTGAGTTGGGTTTAAAGGTGTGTGCTACACTGCCTTCTGAGTTGGCTTAAAGGCCTGTGCTAAGTTGCCTTCAGAAACAAAGTCTTATTTTACATTAATGGAGAGAATTCTATAATTCACTTCCCAAATACCAGGCTAGTGAACCTTGCTGCTACTATGCAAAGGTCAGACTGAGAGACATGGGGTGTTCCTCATATCTCTATGTTAGTTGCTGGGGAGGAGCAGAGGACAGGATTAGCCTGAGTAACATTCTTTCTGTCTTAGAGCAGTCATGCTGCCAGATCAGAGATCAAATGTCTATCACACTGGCCCTTGAAGGTGATCCTTTCCCAGAGCAGTCATGCTGCCTGATCAAGGAACAAGTGTTCCTCTACACTGAGGTCTTTGGGGAAGAGATTTGGACCTCTTAATTCTGTGTCTATTTCTTACTTTCCAAGTCAGATCCAGTGCTCAGCATCTCTGGAGATGTGTATAGGGACAATGGTAAGGTTTTTTCTTACTGACTTTAAAACAGCATTTGGTGTGGCTATCACCAGTAGTTTGGGGCTTTGCCTCCACCCACGTGAGGCTCCATTTCCTGAGGAATCTGAGGCTCCATTAGAAGGAAAAATGGATCCCACGCCTGTGATCTTTGCTTGTCCTTTGTATTTTGTATTCTCTCTATTTCCCCTTTCTCTTTCCAATCTTCAGTATTGGGGATTGAACCCAGGGCCTTGGCAATGATAGGTAATCACTCTACCATAGAACTCTAGCCCTAGTCTCTATACTTACCTGTTATCAAAGTCATGGAGGCAGAATAAGATATGCTATCCCTTTTCGGAAAATGACTCTCTGATTAGCATGAGAGACAGCCTGTGTTTTGGCTACAACTATCTGGAGTTCAGGTTTCCTCTTACTGAGTTGTCAGGGAGGGAAAGAAATGGTCCTAGTTCAGATACCAGTGACTCTGGCTATTCTTGCTGAATTGTTTGTTAACTTTTGTTAACGGTTGTTAATTTACCTCCATTTCATACCCATTTGCAGCTGCCTTCAAGAGAAGCTGATGATGTATTTTACAAGTAACTCTCACCAGTTTCCTTGAGGAAACAGCACAGATTTACCCACCTTCCCTTGTCTTGGTGGATGTGGCACTCTCTAACAGGTTTTAAAATTATTCCTCTTGCTTCTGAGTCATAGATTCCTGAGCCGTGTCAAACTTTCTGTGGTCTTTTTCTCAAATTTGTTACAGTGATTAAATAAGACAGTGCATAAAAATTGTAAATTATAAAGTATAACGTGTGTTAAAATTTCCCCTTATCAGTCACATGAACTAAGTTTCCTTTTATTTCCAAGCTAACGATATCACTGGACTGATGTCGTTTTGAAACAATTTAGTCCTGAGATGTTTCAAGGTCACTGGCAGTGGGAGGTACAGGTCTGACTGTGGCATTTCTCATCTTTGTCTGGTGCTGCAGGCCAGGCTTTATGAATTCTGTTCACACTCCATCCCATGTAGTCACCCAGGGAAAAGCTGTGAAGTGGAGACCCCTTTTCTAACACCTGTTCTGAAGGGGAGCTGGGGTAAGGATAATGGAAAAATGGGGAGACTGAGAGAACCCGGCCCCTTGGTCCAGACCCTTCCTCCATTGTGGGGCTGTTTATACACATTCAACAGCTGGAGTACCTGCTACTGTCCAAGAGCTTTGCTAATTTAGTGAGTCACTAATGGGGAAGAAAGTCAAGGGCATCAGTGTTCTGGAAATTCTATTTCAGCAGTTGCTCCTTTTCCCCATATGTCACTGGGTCAGAAGAGCCTCACAGAGCAGACTGATTGTGCGGGACTTGTGCAATCATACTGAGGAGCCCATATTATTCCTGGGAAAATTAGCATGGAAAGTACTTAAGAAAAAAATGGGAGGGTCCAGAGAATGCAGTGGGGTAGAACACAGCTTCCCAGGCTGTAAGAGGAAAACACTGAAACAGAGGGTGCAAGGATCTTTTGTTGGGAACACTCCTCCCCACACTGCTGTTGCTCAAACTGCTAGACTCCTCTCTCTGGTGTGATGTAATGTCCTCCTTAGCTGCAACTCTGGTGTTAAACATATTCCTCCCAGCTGTTAGATTTTGAAAACGCTCTGCTCAGTGATACCTCAGAGCACATTTCCTTATGTGAAAGAGGTATGGCATCCTCTGAGTACTGGCATTATGTGGTAAATGTTTAAATGATATTTGTTCTTGCAGAATTTTTTTTTTCTGCCATGTTAGGCACTATTGTAACTCAGCAATCTCTGAGGGGAGGCTACGTATGCTTCCAGCAATATAATTTGGGGACTTGAAATCAATGGAATTGCAGATTCCAGGAAATGGAAATGAGGATCTGGGTCCCAAAGTACAGCACCTGAAAACGGTAACTGGGACTAAACATGGGCTTATCAGAGGTGAACAGCTCTGCAGAGCTCCCTGGCCCTCCCCAGAGCTGCAGAAACAATGCCAGTCTTCGAGGAAAGGATCAGCAATCATGAAGGAGGCAGGCTTGCTGCTCCACGCTGGAGAAGAGAAAGGCATTTTAAACATGGTTCAGATGAATGGCAAGCTTAATCATCCCGAGATGTGCACTTTGGGGAGGTCACCCACAATTTTGGTCCTGACATCCTTAAATGCAAATGGGCATGCTGTGTTATGAGGTAATTATGAAGATGAATGTTATGAATCGGGAGTGCCTATGGAAGATCAAGTTATTGTTACTTTAATACCTGTGATAAATCTGTTTCAGAGTTTAACGAATTATTCCTGGTGCCCGTGTTCTTACAAGCTTCCTAACCTAATTCCTACCTGACAGTGCTCTGGTTTTTGCTTTAACAACGTGGCATGCACGATAGGCTAGGAAAAGTGTTTAACACAGAGGGAACAAAATGGATATAAGCAATGAATAATGGCCTTTAGATAATGAAATAATGTTAAAACCAGAATGTGAAGTTTGAGGCTCTGCTTTAAACACATTCCAGCATGAATTATAAGGACGGGAAAGAGTGATGACAGGTGTCTCTAACAAGGCAAGCCGCATCTCACACACGGGTACCCACACACATACAGATGCACTAACACACTTAGCACCATAAAAGAGACGGAAGACAGTTTAAACAGGAACTATGGAGTAAAAGCAGGCAAGTAGGAATTTCTAAAACATTGCAGGGACTGCATAATTAAATATTTCTTGTGAGCTTTTTCTCCACTCCTAAGACTTCTGTGGCTAAAGGTGGTGTCAGTGTCCAACCAACAGGATACGTTTTGAAAATTAATTTAATGATGTATATGTATGTGTGTGTGTTTGTGTGTGTACATGCTCATTTGCACACTGGAGTGCAGGTGCCCACAGAAGCAGGAAGAGGACATCAGATCAATCCCCTGGAGCTGGCATTACAAGTGTATCTTAGGGTTTCTATTTGATGAAACACCATCACCAAAAAGCAAGTTGGGAAAGAAAGGGATTTGTTTGCCTTTCACTTCCACATTTTAGTTCATCGCTGAAGGAATTCAGGAAAGGAACTCAAACAGGGCAGGAACTTGGAGGCAGGAGCTGATGCTTGATGTAGGCTTGCCTGCAGCCTGATATTATGGAGGCAGTCTCTCATTTTAGGCTCCCTCCTTCCAGATGACTTTAGTTTGTGTCAAGTTGACATAAAACTAGCCCACACAAGGTGGTTGTGAGCCACTCAACATAGGTGCCGGGAACAACTCAGGTCCTCTGGAAGAGGAGCCAGTACTCTTAGCAGATGAACCATTTCTCCAGTCCAGAATGGCTTTGTAAGGGACACCATGGCTCAGAGTTATATTTTTCAGTTTCCCCCCATGTTTCATATACTTTTTATTAAAATCTGTACATTTTGGATGTGTTTTTAGCAGTGTTGAGTGCTGGATTCTTCCCTGCCCCCAGTGTCTGCTGTTTGCTCCTGTGTTCTGTAGCAACCGGACAGAACAATGTAATGAAGTGTGTGTCCTCTACAGTGGACTCGGCCTTGGAGCTCCATGGTCCTCTTTGCCCATCTTTCCTTGGTTTTCATTGTGTCTTGGTTTCTTTCTCTGTTGTTATGATTAAATACTATAACAACAGTAGCTTAAAAGAGAAAGGTTCACATGTCCCAGGTCTGTCACAGCAGCGAAGCTTGAGGCAGCTGGTCACTCTGTAACTTGCAATCAGGAAGCAGAAGATGATGAGTGCCTCTGATTAATTAGGTCACTCTTTGTATAGTCCGGGAGCCAAGCACAGGGATTGGCGCCATCAATGTTTACAGTCTTCCCACCTAGATAGCCTAATAAAGAAAATCCCTCATGGGAATTCCCTAATCTACATAATCCCTCGAAAGGTATGCCTGCAAATGTGCCTCCTAGGTGATCACAGATGCTGTGAAGTGGATGATCATTATTAACTGAGACACGTGGTGCTGGTGGCCATCTTTGACCATTCTCTCCCAGGCTTTCTGTTAGTGGGCTATACTTTTGGTATCACACCTAACTGTAAGCTTTTACTAGCTGTTGGTTGATTGTTGTTTTCAGCAATGTCTGGGAACACTAATTGCTCTAATTATCTAATTAAACATGGCTCCCTTAGCATGACTACTTTCAAGGTCAGTCCTTAAAGTTTGTTTTGACTTCAGGAGGGCCCTTGCCAGCTACCCCCTTGCCTCCCCCAACATAATCTTCTCCTTCCTGTACTATCTGATCCTAGGCTTAGCACTTTGCTCTCTTGGTTCAGCAGCCTCTTTTTAATTCCTCATTACCAACAAGTCCATGGCTTTGTTTAGAGAGCCTGAAAGTTTGAATTTTATTAACTCTGCTCTGAATTGAAGCCATCCTTTTGGAGGGAGATTCTGAATTTCTCATTCTGCCACCTATCTCTCCTCAGGCAAGAACTCTGAGCCACCATCTCGAGCTGGTGATGGGCATGAGGTCCAATTTCTCTGAGAGACACACCTGCTTTCTAAGCAACACCTATCTGGAGTCAACAGTCAAGTCTCTCAGGGTCTTGATTTGCATCTCTTCCCTATGGTGAGCTGGAGCATGGAGCTTGGAGCCATAGTATTCTCAGTGTGTGTGTCTGGTAAGCTCTTTCCTGTGGCGTGGGTTGGAAGAAGTGAGTCTTCGTCCTCTTGTGCCCCATCAAGTGAGATGAGGAAAGCAGAAATGGTTTATCTAAAGAAACTGAGAAGGGATGAACAGAGGGAATAAAGGAAAAGAGAAAGATGTCTGGAAGACAAGAGAAGAATCTGTCTAGGTAATGATGATGTTACCTGCAGCTTACCTGCCAGGTCAATGAAACATGAGAATTGAGAATTAACCATTTAATTGAACAACCAGACTCCGGACTCCTGCGAATTGACCTACTGAGAGTTAGTTTCTAATTTCTAGTTTATAGGCAATAGACCATGTTTGTTTTCAGAGAAAAAAAAAAAGCCTCTTTTTGCTTTTGCCTTATTTAGAGTCTAGGGAATGGATAGTGTTCACAAGTATCTGTAACTGATGGCATTGAGGTCAGCAATACTAAACTACTTGAGGAAGTTCAGACGCTGGTCCCCGTTGCTGTGGGCATTTCTTTTTCTACCTTTCTCTAGCATGACTTTCTACTGATCCCTAAGGCAGATTTAAGATAGGCACATGGAATTTGGACACATTTTGCTTTTCTGGTAGTCGTGAAATCTTCTGTGTTTCCTGTTGTATTTGCTGCTATGTGACTGGTACCCACAACAACTGGTCTTCAGAAAGCAGTGAGAGCTACTTGGAGGGTGTTATTCTAATGCAGTGGTTCTGAAAGGGCCCAGGAACCTGGGGTTCAGATTCAGATTCAGAACCAGGATCAGATTCCTGAGTTAAACGATGACCCCTTCCTCAGGCTTCATTGCCCAGGTGCTAGCTGTCACATACTCGTAAGGGACCCTGCCCCCCTCCCGCAGCAGAGAAGCAGAGCCAATCAGTTTAAAAGATAACAAAGGCAGATTCCCAATCACAGGAATCTGAGCCAATCAAAGTTGTGCATGCCCTATCCTCAGCCCCCTTCCCCTGCACACCATACAATGCCAAAAGACAAAGGAATCGGGGTTTGCGTCCCATTTTCCCTGCGTGGAGACTTGTGGAAGGTGAACCCTGATGCACCAGATATTAAAAGCCTCATGCAATTGCATTGATCCTAAGTCTCGTGGGTTTTCTTTGGAGGTCGTTTCTTGCAGGTAGACCCTGACAGGGGCTTGTGCTGTGGGACGTGGGGCCCCGGGCCTTTTCAGTTCTCAACCTTCCTAATGCTGCAATCCTTTACTACAAATCCTCATGTTGTGGTGATCCCCAACCATGAAATTATTTTCATTCCTTTTTCATAACAGTAATTTTGATACTGTTATGAATCATAAATATCTGATATGCATGTGATTTTAGGTGACCTTATGAAAGGGTCGTTCGAGAACCACTGTTCTAAGCTTCATTGCTATGGTCTTGAAGCTTCTTTCCAGGTGGGTCAATTTAGCCAGATGGTTTAGGAGTTAGTGATCTGTGTTTATTCTTTCTTTAAGACTGGTAAACCTTAAACACCAAGTCTGAGCGAGTCTTTATCATCAAAGAGAGCAAGTTTGCAGAAACAGAAGAAGCAGTGCTCTGGTCTTCATTTTATTTAGCACATCAAGTCTTTTGCATTGTTCTAACAGTTAAGGCCTTGTCTGCATGAGACAGTTCCTCTTGCTGTCTGTCAAGCAGATGAACAAAAATATAAGCCATAATTATGCTCATAGCTTCAGTACTGGCATATAAGTTCATTTTCCTGGGTGATGTTATGTAACCAGAACCTTAATTCAGCGGGGCTCACTGGGAAGTTTTGTTCTACTAAAGTCTCAGCGAAGTGTTCCTTCACAGCTGTGAGCACCTTGCTTTCCTCTCTATGACTCACAGATAACACTGATTTCAGGTATCCGTTCATAATTCCAAAGTTCAGTTGCAGATGTTGCTGTTAATATTCTACCTCATCTTTCCTTTCGTTCTTTTGTGTGCCTGTGTGCGAGTCTTTGTGTGTATGTGGGTGTATGTGTGCACATGTGCATGTGGAGACCGAGGACAGCTTCAAGTGTTGTTTTTCAGGGAACTGTTCACCGGTTTATTTTTTGGTTGTATATATGTGTTTAGTATGCATGCATGTAGATGTGTTTGCAGGTGTGCAAGCACATATCTGTGCATACCTGTGCACAAGCACATGTGTGCACATTTCATTGGAAGACAGAAGTTGATGTCAAGTGTCTACCTCAATTGCTTTCCACCTTAAAATTGAGGCAGGGTCCCTCACTTCAACTCATAGATAGCTAATTCGGCTAGCTTAGCTAGCCAGCTACTGTAAAGATGCCCTATCTCTGCCTTCTGAGTGCAGGCTTTCAGGTGGATTGCTGGATCTGCTTGACTTTTACATGAGTGCTGGGGTCTGAACTCTGGTTTTCATGCTTGCACTGGAGGCATTTTATTCACTGAGCCATTTCCTCATCCTCACTTTAAGACAAGGCTGGGGGCTCACCAATTTGGCTAGGCAGGCAGCCAGTGGTTCCCTGGGGATCCACTTATTTCTGCCTTCCCTAGTGTTAGTAAGATTTCAAGCCCATGCCACCACATCCACGTTAATGACTGCCATATTATCCAACCTCCTGTTTTCAACAGAAAATAGTTGAAGTATGGTTTCTTCAAATGGAGGTAATCAATGAACCAAAAATATATGGGTAAAACGAACAGTAGGCCCCATCATTCACGTAAGAATCACTTATTGAGTCACGAATGGAGGCCAATACATACTGTGAGGGCATAGTGATGAGCAAAACCCAGGTATGGCAAACCCCTGATGGAAAGTTCAATAAAGACAGCAACAGATATTAAGAGATACTTCACACAGAAACAGATCCTTCTGGTAACAGTTAGCTCCCAGAGATGTGACTTTGAAGTTCCATAAGAAGCCTTAAGCTTATCATATCTTCTGTTAATTGTTTAAGACTGTGGGCTGCTGTGTCTCCTTCCAAATATATTAAATCACAGAAGCTTGTACCTTATATATCCATAAAACATTGGCTTTTTTGAGGTGAGCATCAGTTATCAGCTTTCTTAGCAGTCTCTTTCCATTTTGAGTGGCAGTAGTAAGCAAATCAACACTCAAATGTGACCCTCCATCTCCACAATTCACCACCCTCCAGCTCCCTGAGGCACCCACTCTCCAGGTTCATGACACTCATCCTCCAGCTCCACAGTTCACCTGCCCTCCAGGTCCTATTCTCCAGTTCATGGCTCACCCGCCATCCAGCTCCAGCATACGGTCTGACAGAGTCTAGGATTCTGGTTCATGTGAATGTTTAAACTTTGTCACAAACAGGTCACTTTGGAGGCTGTCACTCATGGAGTTGAAAGTGCAGTTAGCCCCATGGCCTCATTTTACTGGATTTGAGAACCATGTTCTTGATCATGTTTGAAAACATTTGGTTCTCAAACTAGAATCAACTTCACAGGACAATAGAAGTATTTTGTGAAGGATCAAAAATCTTTAAGACTTTAACAATGTTTGTTAATGCTCTGTCTATCCATCAACTATCAATAATTTATCATCTTCTATCTATCATCTATCTATCTATCTATCTATCTATCTATCTATCTATCTATCTATCTACCTATCACCTGTCACCATTTGTCTCTATCATTTATCCTATCATCTGTCTTCATCTGTCTTTCTATTTATCTAATCTGCCATTTCTCTCTTTACACAGGTTTTTTGGACTGTCTTTCTACTTGTATTATCTAGGCACCTACATTTGTGTTTACTCTTGTGACTGCCCTAGGATCACCTAAATCACATAACAGACTTAGAGCTTATATTTCTGATAGTGAGATCAAACTACTGCTTTCATATGGGTGCTAGCTGGGCATATTCATGGGTCTATATGTGGACAGGGCATCCACAGAGGCCAGGAACATTGAATTCCCCTGAAGAGGGAGTTACAGGTCATTGTAAACCACCGGAAATGGGTTTTGGGAATTGAAGTCAGGCCCTTTTCAAGAACAGCATACTCTTAACCACTACTGAGCCATCTTACCAGCCCATCCAGTGCTAACTTTTAGTGCACATTCTCAAACAAAGATCTCAGGCTATTTATCCTCTTCATCTCTCTTCTATTTTCCCATGTCCTGTGACCTGTGTCAGTGTAGATATAGTAGCTGAGTTGATGACAGTTAGGGATTCTGATTTGTATAGTCTGGGTTTAGATTTTACTGGGTTACCTATCTTTTCTTTTAAATGTATGTTTTCTTTTTAATGCATAGGAGAGTGCAGCCTAAGGTTTGGTACTTAAACTATTGAGTTATACTCTTATTAACTTTACTGAGGAAGCAACACATTTGTCCATTTTCTTTTGAAAGTAATAAATGGTGTCCCCTACAGTGCTCACCAAGGTGGGAATTAATCTTGGTGCTATTCTTGTATATAACAGAGGTTGAAGGACACGGGAGAGGGGACATTCAGCAAGGGTGGGATTTCTTCCCTTGGATCTGGTGGATAATTAGGGACTTCAGGGCCCAGACCTGGAACTAAGTTTGCTGGATAGAGCTAAGGAACCAGTACAAACCAGATACTGTAGGATTCAGGGTGTTACTGTGACCATAGCTTAGGTGTTCTCTTGTTTGGTACATGTGCTTTATTCATGTCAGTGCTTGGACTCAGAGGAGCTTGGAGACAAGGGACACAGAATCTCCTCCTAAGCCTCAAAACAGTCAGAGCTGCAGTGGTAATATGGATACCTGAGATTTATAAAGATCAGGGGAGCAACTAGGGCATGAGGCAGGAAGGGAGTGGAAGCAGTCATCATGGAAAGAGCCAGACAGATTTAAGGACGTGCTGGTGAGCACATGAGGATCCCTTATGAAATCATAAGGAAACACGATAGACATCCACAGAGAAACTCTGAGCTGTGATTTCTAGTCAAGTGCATCCATTCACACGCACAGTTCCATGGATTTGGGCAGATGTTACACTCATGTATCCTCTACTGATATGAACAGATTCCATCACCCTAAATGTTGCCACAGTGTCCCCTGTTCCCACCCAGACTTGTCCAAGACTGACCTGCTGCTTGTTGCTGTATGTGAACAAACTTCCCTCAGAGTTCTCTCTAAGTGGAGTAAGTCCTGTTTTGTATCTTTCCTATTCTTTTCACAAGTATGGTGGTGAATATTCGGGACTCACCATTTTTATGATTTTGATTCAGAGCAGGATTCCAATCGATGATGGCTGATGCATGGTTGGATCAGTCTGAATTTTTTCCCTCTTAAAAGTATATCTGTTTTTGTTTTTACCTGCTTTTGCTTACACAGGGACCCATACACATGAATATACATGCATAGTCCCTCTGAGAACATCATTATATTTTTCATGGGTAAATATAAAGGGGTGGGATTCTTGGGGGCATACATACAGTATATATAAAACCTAAAAAAGACTAGGAATTTGTTTTCCAAGTTGGTTATGCTCCCTATTGGCGAGAAAGTACTCCAGTGGAGATGTCTGCCAAGACAAGGCATCGCCTCTGTCTTCGCTTTCTTCTTTGAACATATTTAGTTATTCTGGTGCATACACATTGGGGTGATTTAAGCTTTCATTTCTCTAGCAAATTTCAGCTTATTGCTCAGTGCAATGGAGACCATAGTTGATATAACTTCAGTACTCAGAAAAGGCCATGGTCATATTTACAGTCGTAGGATGATGAGATGGTGACATGCCAAGAGACACAAAATAATTTTTCTTTTAAAATAAATATGGGGGACAGTGGTTGTGACCTAGTGGGTAACAATACTTGCTTCCAAGACTGAAGACCTGAGTTCAATTCCCGACATCCACATGGTAGAAGGAAAGAACAGAATCACCACATTATACTCTGACTTCTACATACGCACCATATTACTCAGAAACAGTGAATAAATAGATGTAAACCAAGAAACTAAACACAGAAACCAATATGCTATGCAGTAGCGACTTAGCCCTTTACCCCTTCTCGTCTCCCTTCCTTCTGGTTCCACACACAGGTTAGACAGAGAAGATCCATTTTTATCAAGCTGACCTGTACTGGGTAGTTTTTGTGTTTTTTTTTTTGTTTGTGTTTGATAGTGTTTGTTTCTTATTGTCAATTTGACAATTAAAATTGAGTAAATATCCTTGTGGACTGGCCTGTAGGCAAGCCTGTGGAGCATTTTATTGATTACTGATTGATGTGGAGAGCATAGCAACACATTGTGGGCAGTGCCATTACTGGGCTGGTGGTCCTGGGTTGTATAAAAAAAATCAAGCCAAAGAAGTCAGTAAGCACTGTTTCTCCATGGCTTCTGCTTTAGTTTCTACCTCTAGGTTTCTGCTCTGATTTTCCTCAGTGATAGACAACATGGTGTTTTATCATAGCAATAGAAACTCTAACTAAGACAAGGCCACAAGGATGCACCTTGCACAGCTAAGTTCACTCATCTCTCAGGGAAGTCAAGGAACCTCTTGCTTGTCTTTTACTATAGAGTCGTTCTGTGAGATTTTTCTTGACCAGGGCATAAAGGCTCAGGGAGAGCAAAACATGTCTCTCCTTCCCTCATCAGAGTCCAATTCTTGTCAATTCTTGGGACAGTAGGAGAGCAGTCCTGGAGAATCATTAAACACACCACTCAGTGCTTACTCATACGTATTGTTATTGTGTAGCATGTTAGTTTAAATGAAAACCAGGTTCTGCTTCTTCACTGTGACTTTATTTGGAGTGATCTTCATGCACCAGGGGCTCATCAAATCAGCAAAATATTAGCATTTTTATTATTTCTTTAGAGGCTGGCATGAACTAAATCCTTGGAACACAATGTTTGGAATAACCGTGGAAGGCTGTCTCGACTTTTGGTGTATTGTAAAAAAACATTGTTGAAAGCATTCTGTTCAGACAGGATTGCTCAGTGGAGTTTTACAAACCAGCTTAGATGGAACTGAGATTGTGCACTACTATGTTCTGCTAATCTATATTCATGGGATCGAAGCTTTCCCCTCAATAGGTTTGTAGAGTCACCAGCTATGGGGGATATTGAGAGAGAGACTCTGTGAAGACTCAGTGGCAGGCATCCTGTCCCTATCCTAATGAGATCTCACAGTTGAGAAATGAGCTAGCTTTCCCTGCAATAGGGCATATCTTTCAGAGTACACACTTCAGTTTCCATAGACCTCTATCATGGCTGGCCACCAGGGAGAGGGGGGTGATGATAGGCAGAGATTAGAAAAAAAGGTGGGGTAGAGAAGGGGAGGGGTCGAATGAATGCAATGGTGGGATGAAAACGATCCCAGGATTTCCACTGAGTGTGAATAATCCTGTTGGTATCAAAGACTTGGATGTGGAGAGACAAGGTAGTACAGATCAGAAGTGGAGGCAGAGTAAAGGGAAGTAGGCAGGCTGACAGAGAAGAATGCAGTGGGGAAACACCTGGATCTGCTTTGTACCCACCCCATCCCACCCACATCCAATGAGTCCTTGTTCCTGTGAAGCGTACCACCCCAAATCCCCTTTCTATAGGAGACTGTGGTATGAATCAGTCCTAGAAACATCAGCTTATTCATTTTTAGTTCTTTTTGTTTTTTTTTAAATAAGTATTATGCATGTGCAGATTTCACATGCATGTATATTGGTATACCATGTGCATGCCCGGTGCTCATGGAGGCCAGAAGAGAGTGTTGGATCTCATGGACTGGAGTTTTAGAACATTGTGAGCCACCATGTGGGTGGCTCTGGAAGAGGAGCCAGTACTTTTAATTTCTGTTCTGTCTCTCACGTTCTTTCTTACCTCTTTGATCATAGAGAACTGAACATGAATTTCCTACTCAACAAAGGTTAATAACACCAGGTGTCCTGAGGACTGAGTAAGAAGAACTGTCAGTATGCTTTTCAGGCCATGAAGCAATGCTTAGTTATGAAAGAGAGAGGACCACCTTAAACACTCAATCCACTTGTTCATATTACAGATTAGGAAATGGAGACAAAGCACACAAAATCAGCCCTCCATCAGATTTACACCCTGCAACATTCTTTGCATGTACCTGGGGTAACACCGGCTGCTCTTTGCATGTCAGATTCCCCTCTGAGGGTTTAAATGCTATAGGTTCTACAGTCAGGCTACACTCTACCTCCCTACTTTGTCCCCTACACCTCTCCTGTCACTTGTCAGCAGTATTTTAGTTGGATGAATTGGAGTGGATGATGAAGAAAACAAAGATGAATGATGTCAAGCTTGCCATGTTCTCACGGCCCCTCCTGGTACTCACACAAGTGGCCGTTCCAACTCCAGAAGTCACTATGTCTGGAAACTTCTGCTCATATACTGTGAGTACTCATATTGACCAGGTAATACTAAATCATATAGACTCATTGGGACCTGTAGATATGAATTCAGGCAACAACATCTTTCCTGGCAGTATGTGTCTGTCCATGGGTATATTTAATTTTGGTGATGCCCTCAACAATAACAAAAAATGTGCTCATTGTGGGAGTCAAGGGTCTGCTTTGCAGGGGTAGCTCTTAATGGAATGATATATCCCTATAATAAGGCTGGATTCATATGACTGTGGACTCAAGAGTCTAGAGGAATTTCTATCTTGAGAGTGGATTTTTGTATTATTTGAATTTCAGAGACACTGTGACACATCTGGGACTGTTTAGTTCAGAACACAAAGTAAAAAAAAAATATTGAATTGGTATTTATTTATTTGTCTGCTTATATGCTTTATCTTATGTTATAGTCTTAGTCTGTTTTCCCTAGAGCATTAATCATAGACCATAACCCATGTGAAACTTCAGAACATGACTGCCTTTGACATGGAGTAATTCCTTTGTAGACTGCAAATGTTTGCTAAGGCCATAGCAAATCAGTTAGCGTAGTCATGGGTCTTGCACTAATCTGAAATCTTATTGCATTGAAGTGGGAATAAGTCTGAATTATCAAGTAGGCAGCATAAGCCATGCAATATTATACTGTGTTCTTTCAATCTAATTAAACCAGACTCCAAGTCTACATGATACCAAGGTGATAGGAACATGGAATTCAGCATTATGGGGCTCCCTTTCCAACAGGGAAAAGACTTCAGGGTTTTTATAATGTGGAACATACTGGAAGACCTGCCTGTACTTAATCCCATAGGCATGCAAAAACCCACAGCCTTGCTAATAAGGAATCACTGAGAGATCTGTGTCACTTACAGTACCAACTAGAGTCTTCAGTGAGACCAGGAACCCATCAACTGGGATTGACCTGCTTGTTTGCCCACAGGAGCCATGTTCTTTAGAGGTCCAGCTTTGTGTTCAGGAAGGGACAAGGGAGCTGGTCATGAATCCTACTTGTCATGGTGGAACTCAAGGACAGATGATGCTTGAGACCACCTTGCACCTGCCATCCATCCCTTTTGAACTTTTCCCACTGAAAGACTCCTCCACTTTCCTTTCTGAGATATTAGTCTATTTTCAATAATTGAAGCACAACGATGCTGTCTTTGAAATCCAGAGGATCCACTTATGCACACTGCATCCAAAACCATTTTTGCTTTGGTTCCTTATGCTTCAGGCTATATCTCAGGAGTCACTGGTATTCTTCTTTCTCTGGATCATACAAGAGCAAAGAAAGCTTTGGGGCAACCAGGCAGCACTGGAAAGGCCTTTAGTCTGTGTGGTTTCTTATGGTGACCATCAAAAATGTGACTTTCCAAAGCCTCCCTATTTGTAAGGCTGTTCAGCTGTGTGACTCTTCTGTGTTGGGACATGGACAAAGAACATTGACATCCAGACCCAGTTAGCTTCTGAGTACTTTTGTTCTCTTTATTACTAGACAGATGTTCCTAGTGTGGTTTCTGCAGGAGAAGTAGCCTTAGACCCCTGGACTCATCTGGTGGTGTTCTCATAGCCCCAGCTGTATCTGGGTCTCCCCTGGCTTTTGTTCCTGCCACAATCTTTCACTTCTTATGCCTTT
Source organism: Cricetomys ansorgei (assembly GCA_026225945.1). Classification (NCBI taxonomy): domain Eukaryota; kingdom Metazoa; phylum Chordata; class Mammalia; order Rodentia; family Nesomyidae; genus Cricetomys; species Cricetomys ansorgei. Next base: position 155,616 of record JAMJFZ010000320.1, read on the forward strand.
ACCCAGCATAATTTGAGGCAGAGGACCATGATGCTCGGCTTTCTGAATGACATGGAGTGGGAAAATCAGAGCAAAAATGAGCAATAATATCATCCAGAGGTTCTCTAGTTAGCTCATTCAAAAGAGAGTGCTAGACACAAAGTTTGTTGTCCTGCTTGGAATGGGAAGGTATCACTTAACAGTAGATGGTCACATCTTCAAAAGGACGCACCAATATAACACTGCACCCATCAAAAGGTGAGAAATAGAGAGCCTCCCTGTCACAGATAGACAAGTAGATCACAATATTGTAGTTTCTCATATGATCTACATATCTGGACAGACAGGAAATCTGGGGTTAGGCTGGCCTGGATTAAACCCTAGCTCAGTCACTTGCCATGAGTGCAACCTCTACAGTACTGTCTGAGTCTCAGTGGTGGCTGCTGGATCCAGTTACAGAGTAGAACCAGGCCTGGCTTCAGAGTGAGCTCTCATTTCACCTCTTCTACTGAAGAGAGTGAGGCTTTATCACAAATGTTGTGACATGTTCTTCCCAGAAGTGTGTAAAGGAATGCCTTTGCATTTAGGTTTCTGCCTCTTTTATTCCATTATGCTTAGTGATTGGAACTAAGGGCTGTGTTTTCAAGTGCTTTCTCCAACACTGCTTTCAAACCTTGTTGAAATTCATGGTGTTTCTTTGTTGACGAGAGAACTTCTCTGCACACTGCTTCCCTAGTTATCACTCCTGGAGTTAGCCCTGAGCAGGCTAGACACCAGATACAATTTTTCTCTTTCTCAGAATATTCATATATGTTGAAGGACAGTAAACATAGAGATAAAGCAGTCTCCTTTCCAGTCAGCATCCTGTGGCCAGATTCATGGTAGATTCTGGCTTTCCTTCCTGCTTGTGTGTGTCTCTGATCACAGGACATCACTTGACACCTCCACCCAGCAGCACTCTACATCTGTCTCCTGGGCCTGAGTCAACTCAGGAAGACATGGAGCCCTGGGGAAGACTACTTTGTCTGCATGTATGTATACTGTGTGTATGTATGTGCATGTGCTTATAGAGTGCACAATTGTATATATATTTATGTATGAATATGTTCTATGTGTGTGCATGCATGTGTATTATGCATATGTTTATGTATATAATTATATACCTATGCATTCACATGTTCTTGTGTGCAGTTATGGCATGTATCCTGCTTTTAAGCACCATATGGTTGATTGATTATTTACTGTCAAAGAAAAGGTATACTTGCCCTGTCATCCCATAATGTATTTAAGATAATTGGAGGTGTTCTCAGGTAGGTACTATTTATTGAAACTGGAAAATAATAATAATCAAGCTGACAGTAGCTGTGTTATAATGGGTACTTACAATGTGCTAGGCTCAGTACCTGACATTTTACAGTCTTTTTAATCCTCTGCCTCAGTCTTACAAGGAGAGAACTATCTTCCCCTCTCCTCAGGTGAATGGACTGAGACTCAGGACATAGTCATACTCAAACTACGATGCACATGAGAACCCCCCACAGTAATTATTATCTGAACTTAATTTCCACATTATTTTCAGCTCCCCACCCCCTGACTGGTAGGAAGTGTAAATGAAGACATGTATAGTTGAAACCTAAGCACAGTTGTTGTCTGAGTGCCTGGAGGATGCTTAGGGGTGCTACTGAAATGACTTCTACCTCTGTATTAAGCTTGTCATAGTTTATCACACATATCAGCCTCCTTTTTAGCACATGCCTTGTTTAAGCTCTTTTTTCTTAATCATCTGCACATTTGAAAAATATCTTTGTCGCACTTGTTAATTTTTTTCACTATAAATCTGGAAAAGAGCAGTCAGTGACAACCATGTTGCAGACTTCAGTGCTATTCTGGCTTGAAACGTCCTTCCCCTAACACATTAGTCTATTACTTTTAAATTCAGCCTTACTTGTGTTCTCAGAACACAGACAGAATGCAACCAATTCTTTACAAATTATACTCTGGATGGTCTGTGTCCCAGTCCCAATAGAGAATGTGTTCTCTTCTGAAATCTCACGACTAGGTTTCTACTATGCATTTCTCTTAGCTTTCTTGTCTTCCAAGCTCCCACCGGAATAGCCTATCAAGCTTTACTTAACATATTCAAGAAATTTTCTAGCCTAAGAGTGTACATTCTTCTACATTCTTCCCATAAACCTGTTTCAAACATCCAATAGCCAAATAGTCAGGGTTTTAAAGTTCTACTTCTTAGTACCAATTGTCTGCATTGTTTACCTTTCCTGTGCTGTGTTGTAATACCCAAGAAAAACACCCGAAGAGAAGATGGTTGGTTTTGACTCCCAGTTTCAGTGTATGGTCTGTTATGGTGGGAGAATCACTATAAAAGGGCCTCCAGGCAACTGGTGACATTACACTTACAGTCAAGGGGCAGAGAGCAGTGAATACTGATCTCAGCCTGCTTTCTCCATTTTGTGCAGTCCAGGAGCCCAGCTCATGGGATGGTGCCCACCTGCATTTAGGGTGTTTTTTATTTCAATTAACCTAAACTAAAAACTCCCTCACTGACATGCCTGGAGCCTTGTCTTTGAGTTAATTCTAGATCCTCTCTGGTTTACAGTATTCACCTCATCTCCTGTGGTATTAGAGATGCTGCAACATGTTTACTAAAACTGAAAAATAGGCAAAATGTGACAAAATATAATTTCTAATGAAATAACTTTGTATTATCATGTTTAAATATTGTTCCTTTAACTAACTCTATGAGTGTGTGTGTGTGTGTGTGTGTGTGTGCGTGTGTAGATTTTGTGCTTTATCTATTTCATCTAATCCCTTTTGAACAACTCTTGACACAACCATCCCTATGAAAACATCTTAAAGGACCACCAGGTTATAATTGGCAATTAGGCATGCCTGTTTTTTGCTGTGGTAATACTTCACCCCCTCTACCCTTCATCCATTGAGATCTTACCCCAGCTACTTTCAGGAATACGTTTGGATCACTTGAGAATGGGTTTTCAATAATGAGTCATGGTACTGTGGCCAGTGTTATACATCAAATAGCAACTCCTTTTTGTGGACTCCTGCTGACTTATTGACCATCTTCAAATCTGGCTGCCTCCCTCGTCTCTGTGGTGCTCACCAAGTTCTGGTCATCCCTTCTACTTGTGTATTCTTGGGTTTTTGTTTGTTGTCTTTGTGTGCTATAAATCTGATTATTCTTTGGGGTCGTAAGGTCATTCACAAATGCCCTCTTGACACACAACTGTCTCTGAGTTCTCAATCCAGCATCTCTTTTCTGCTTTAGCACATCCCGAGTCTTTCCATCCTCAACTTCTGTGCTGTCTAGGAAGTTGTCCATCTGGAATTCCCCAGTTAGAACAGCTGCACTCATTGAAGAAGGGAGCCTGGCCGTCCATTCAGTACCTTCTTTCCTTTTATTTCCCTTTCTTTTACAGAAAAGATGATTAATTAATGAAATATTCCTTGGATCCCTGTGGGGCTCACAGGACCTTACCCAATACAGGTCAACAGGAACCAAATCATAGCTCTGCTAATTACATCCAGAGGACATTAGATTCACAGATACTTAAAACATGTGTGGAGCTGGTGAGACCTTTTAGGTAATAAATGACCACATCCAAGCCCCAAGTATGGGGAGGTCTCCACTGCAGCCTTTCTTGCAGGGATTTGCTTTGCTCTCTGCTTTTCTTCTCTAGTCACTGCAATAACATATTTGACTTTTATTGCTTATTAAGTCATCTTTCTTCTTGTCAGAGTTAGTATTACCCCTGCTTTTCATGCAACTTTTGTATGTATGAATTCAATAGATACACATTTGTAGATTTAAAAGATGAACAACAACTTGAATATGCATTTGATTTCTGTCAATATTGGACTGCCATTAAAGATCTAGTGATAAAACTACAAGCATTTTTTTGGGGGTCAGTGTTATTGTTGTTTTTATTTTATTTTATTTTTGAGAACGAGTCTAACTGCGTAATCCTAGATGGTCTGGAACTTATTTTATGGACCAGGCTCACCTTCAATTCCCAGATCTACACCTGCCTCTGCCTCCCGAGTACTGGGATTAAGTGCATGCATCAAGACTCTTGGCTGTAAGCTCTTTTTGGAATATGGTTTTCCTGTTTGCAAAATGGAGTCTATGGAATTCTTTTAGATAGCATATTCTGAAATATGCTTGTCGAGAAGAACTGACTGAATTGTAGCCATAGGAAGGAAGAAGAGGGAGAGAAGGAGGAGGTGTCAGAAGAGGAATAAGCAGAGGAAAATGATGAGGAAGAAAAGAAATAGACCAAACAAGGGGAAGAGCTACAAAGCCAAATGATTGTTTTAACAAAAAAAAAAAAAAACCCAAAACAAACAAAAAAAAACTTACTTTTTTTTCTTGGAAATATCTGAATATTATATATATATATATATATATATATATATATATATATATATATATATATATATATATTTAAGATACTTTTTGATGTATCATTTTCTGCCATGTAAAATGATTCATGTAGTTTTCTTGAAGTGTTGTCTAAAATAAAGTAAATTTAAATGCAGAAATTCTGGTTAAGGGAGAAATCCTTGACATTCATCTTTGACTGGTCTCCTTCTATGAAAGGACAAACTTTGGGGGAGCATCAGCTTGGAACTTCAGTGAATCCATAGCCACTGTTCCCTATGGCTCCTAGGTGGCACAGTCCTAGATACCTTCAACGTCTGGATTGGTTTGAATCATTCTTGCAAAGGTCTTCTTCAGGGCATATTCAAATCCAGTAAGAAATAATGAACGAGGGAATAATGAACATTTATTTCTCAGTGTGGAACCATAACACTGCCTCTCCACTCTCACAATTTATGCCCAGGAATGGATTGTGTGTGTGTGTGCGTGTGTAATGTATTACATTAGGAAAAATTAATGGCCATCTGTAAATGTGGGTAAGGCTGGGGATTCTGTTATGCATGTTGTAATAAAAAATGATTTATTGGGCTATCAAATGCAGTTATGGGAGCCAAAGCTGCAGCCCCTACTAGGTCTTTTTATTTAAGAATCTACCTATGTCTCTGTTCTTCTTGACCATTCTGAAGGACTGCATGCTTTTTAGTGGAATGGGTGCCTTTTGAGATGGTGCTCCTTCGATGTATAGAACTCAGGACTTCATGCTTTCTAAGCAAGTGCTTCACTGGCTGAAATATTTCCCCAGCCCCTGTCTAAGAGTTATTCAAAAATAAAATATTCAGAGAGGCCACACACTTGTCTGTTGGTAAACTGTAGTACATATCTGGCATCAGGTGATCTCCTGACCTAATCGGCCCTAGGTTGCCTTTGCTGTTTCTATTTTACACAGGCACAAGATCTCCCTGCAACTCATAACCTGAGAGCAGAGTTTGGTCTCACTGAAAGTGAACAGTAGTATTTTACAGCTGTGGCTAACAGCTGCACAAATGGAAAAAAAGTGAGTTCATTTTGGTTCTTAGGTCAAGGACCAATAGTCCCTAGAGGGATGTCTTAAGAATCCCAGCTTCTTCCACAGCACAAAATGGGGGTCTTAGAAACCAGTGTTTTCTAGGGTGTGATTTTTAGTCCAGGCTGAATCTGCTTATAGAGTCAGGCGTAGCTTTTGGTCCAACAAGTGCCTTCTATCTGCTTAGAGTGGCCATATATATCTTTGATCCCAGCCCAAATGAACTAAACGATATATTCTTGACAGCTTTTAAAGACCTTCTGTGCCCTGTCCTAGAGCACCAGAGGAAGATAGGAGGAAGTGATCATCAAATCTCTGAAGATAATCTAAGTGGTCCAGAAATCTCAGTCTCAAAATAAATGGGGCCTCTGGATCACGTGTATTCACTGAGATTCTTGTTGTCCATCATCCTCAGTATTTGTGAATTATAAGTTCCTTAGAAAGATGGCACAGATTTGCCCTAGACTAGAATTCATAGGACTCTACAATCTTCTTTTTTTCTTTAAAAAAAGTAACAGCTTATGTCTGTTGTCTTATTAATATTAATACCTCCCTTTTATGTTCACAGAAATGTCTTTTTAGGTGATATATTCATTCTTTAGTAAAGCAATTTAGAGGGGGACTTTTGGCTTCAACAGGATACTTTAACTCCTCTGGTTTTTATACTCACTCTGTGGCAGCTGGCTGGGGTTCAGGGACGTGGGGCTATGACTTAGGAACATGCTCAGGGCTGAGGTATTTGTGAGCAGAGTTGGGGAACCATGCCCCATACATTCTTTCATTGTTTTTCCGGAAGACAAATTGATGGTGTAAGGTGGAAAGATGAAGGAGAAAACTAAATGAAGGATGTTCACAGCAAGATTTTTTGATGGTGCCAGGGTCTTGGGATCTTAGAAGAAGAACTGGAGGGTGTCTGTGTGAAGATAGACATATAGGAATGTTATCAACATAATCCTCCATTGCTCCTATGTACGGGCCACAGAAGCTTGCTATGTGGTTGTCTGGGAAAAGGAGAGGAGAGCTAGTTCTCAACATGTAGGTTGTGATCTCTTTGGGGATCGAATGACCCTCTCACAGGGGTTGTCTAAGACCATTCGCATAACAGATATTTATATTATGATTCATAACAGTAGCAAAATTACAGTTATGAAGTAGTAAGAAAAATTATTTTATAGTTGGGTGTCACCACAACATGAGGAACTGTATTAAAGTATCACAACATTAGGAAGGTTGAGAAGCACTGTTTTAGAATGTCTTTCTAGAATAAGAAAATTCCAGAATAAGACACATGGAGGATTTGGGAACAAACACATTTTGTAAGGGTATAGAGGAAGTACTAGCTGAAGGAGTCAGAGAATCAATGGCCTATGGGCTTTTATTCAGGAGCAGATTAGCTTGCTTCTTAGCAGGGATTCAATATGAGAGGCAGCTTAGTCTGGTTGACTAGAACTACTTCATTCAAAAATCTGGCAAGGGACTGGGGTGATGGGCATGTCAGTAAAAAACTTGCTGTTCATACATGAGAATATGAGTTTGATTCCCAGCACCCATATAAAAAGCTAGGTAGTGCAGGTTTGCTTGTAAACCCACTGCTGCAGAAGGAGAGACAAGGGGATCTGTGGGGATTGCTGGCCAACAAGGCCAACCTAATTGGTGAGTTCTTGGCCAGTGAAACACTAACAAAACAAGGTGAATGGTATCTGAAAAAGACCACCCGGGGTGGTTCCCCCATCCCAACTTGCATGTGAATACACATTCATGCACAGATGCAAAGAAAAAGCATAGCTAAGACCAAAGTTTGATATGACTGGGTTATGTGAGTCCAGTGTAGAACTTAGTCTAGAAAGCTGAAGGGCAGATTACTAAAGGGATGTGGTCCATCCCTGCTCTGAACGGCTCATTATTGCCTGATGTCTGGGATTTGAGAATGGACAGCCATGCTTCGTACATTGCTGGTGTGCACCTGGAGTAGATTAGCCCTTCAGAGCTGGCAGTCTTGTCCCCCCTCCTCCGCCCCCCTGACTTCCTCCTGTGATGCTGGAGTTGGGACAAAACAGCATTGCCTCGAGTACTCTTGCTTCAGCTTACTGGGAAGCACAGCTCAGTTTACTCAGGCCTGGGTATTTGTCATTCTTCCATGTGTGATATCCTGGCTGGATCCTGAGATGACCTTCTTCCACTTCCAACCCTCCAGCATGGAATGCCCGCTTGGGTACAGGTTTCAGATTGTGACCTCAAGTCAGGAACCTGGAGGTGTTACTTACAAGGAGAGAAACTCACACTTTACAGTGCTTACTATGTGTCAGTTGTGACAGAACATTCATGATTCATCCTTTGTGCATTTATTAACCTCCACTATGTACCTGGTGCTGAGCTGGGTTCTGGTTACACGGACATCAGCCCCATCCCAGTCTCCTTGTGTCATATGTATCCCTTTGCCCCTCCCTCTTCCTCAGCACCTCTCTGGAGTCCTTTTAAACCTTATACTCTCTCTCTACATGGATCCAAGCTTGTTATTCGTACATGGGAGTATACAAATGGGTACAAATGTTGGTAAGGCTTAGTTGAAACCCTCTAAAAATGACACCTGTCACCAGGTCCATTATGTCTTAGACTATTCAGTTAGTTTAATAAAATATCAAAAGCTGGAGCATTTAAACCAGGGGTTCTCAACCTGTGGGTTGCAACAACTCATTTGGAGGTTAATTGACCGTTTCACAGGGGTCACCTAGAACCATCTGCATATCAGATATTTACATTATAATTCATAACAATAACAAAATTACAGTTATTAAGTAGCAATGAAAATAATTTTATGGTTGAGGGTCACCACATGAGGAACTGTATTAATGGGTCACAACATTAGGGTTAGGGAACCACTGGTTTAAACAATCTGCTTTTTTCACTCTCACAGTTGTGGAAATTAGAATTTCAAGATAAAGGCATATTTGGAAACTGGTGAGGGCCTGCTTCCTAAGAGAGGTGCCTTTTTCTATGTCCTTACAAGACAGTAGGGTACTTGTGATGGTTTGATTGAGAAACGTCTCCTCATAGGCTCATACATTCGAACATTTGGTTTCCAGTAAGTGGTGCTGTTTGGGAGGGTTATGGAGCCTTTAGTGGGTGAAGCCTTGGTGGAGGAAGTGTGTCACGGGAGTGAGATTTTAGGGTTTTGTAGTCTTATTCTATTCTATCTCTTTGCTTCCTGTGTGTGGATGGACTGTGTAATTTCTCTGCTTTATGCTTGTGCTACCATGCCCTGCTTTCTTGGCCATGATGGACTCTGTCCCTCTGGAACTGTAAGTCAAAATAAATTCTTTCTTCCTTCAGTTGCTTTGATCATCACAGCAACAGACAAATAACTAATACAGAACCTAAGCTCCCTTGACTCTAGTCAGGACACTGATCCCATTCACCAGGGTCTACCTTTGTGACCTAATTTCCTCCAAAGATACATTTTCTAAGAACATCACCTGATGGTCAGGCTTCCAACATAAAAATATGGTAGGGGCCACAACACCGGACATAGCAGGTTGATATATCCAATTGTTTATTCAGCATTATGGAGCACTTAACATGTGTTTGTCCTTGTGCTTCATAGTGCCACAACTATCCCCTCACTCTGGTAACTGGGAACAGAGCAGTGTATAATGAGGCCCTCTGACAGCCCTACATTCCCAGGTTTGTGCATATGAAGGAGGAGCAGCCTAGCCTGTAAGGACTATGCCTCTCTGTTCACACCCTGCTCTAGTCTGGACAGTGTGTGCATAATTAGTCCCTTTTCTTACCAGCCTCTTTGTTTAAGAGGATTTGGTAGATCTGCTAATTTAGTTGCTTGCGCATAGCTCTTGTCACACAGTCAATTATGGAAGTCTTTGAATAGCATAACTGAAAACGTGTTCAGCTTAATCACTTCTGACAGCAGCAGGGTAGAGGCTGAGCACCAGCACACTTTACACAGGGATGTCATTAGCAGCTGGTCTCAGGGCACACACTGGCCCTCCTGTGTGTTATCAGAGTGACTGAACTGGCAAGCATCACCTCTCTGTGAACTGCTGGACCACCTCAGTGAGCAAGTTAAAAACAATTGGCCTGGCAGAAATTAGAGGAGCCTAGGGACCTTCTTCTATCCAGAACGATAGTAGCAGCCACAGAGGCCCCATGTAGATCAAGGTACACAACAAGTCTCTGAATCCAGGGTAGCTGCGTGTGATTCAAACAACTATGATGCCACCTTTTGGCTGTGGGAGCTGAGTTAGAATGTTTAAGCCCTCTGGGCCTCCACTTACCTCTGTATGAAATAGTGTTTGTGAAAGAACAGAACATATCACAGAGGTAGAGGGACTCTTACCTCATAGCACATTTGAAGCACTTGGTCCAACACCTAGTTCATAGTCAGCACTTAGTAAATTTGAGGAGTCATTGTCTCTCCCTGGTCTAGGCACAGAGACCATATCACCATTCATGTTCATGAAAACAGCATCACTAAAAGTACTAAGAAGACCATTTCACAGAAGATCCCCCCAGCTATCATATACATATTAAATGAATCTGATCTTCAGAGACATTTCATGAAGGGAACACATATTTCTCTTGAATAAAGGAGGAATCTAAGTGGTAGCAGAGTCTGGGCTAGAGCCTTCTGTTTAGCTGAGATTAGGCCTGAGGCCATGATGATGACAACAGTGGCCAGATCACACACATGGCTTTCTGGAGGCAGAGTGCTAGAGACAGGAAGAAAGGAGGAAGCCATCCTATAGTCTTCTACAACAAAGACAAGGCAGAGTTTTGTCATTCTGAATGGCAAGCTGAAGAGGATATAAAATCCTCAGAACATATAAGCTACTACTTAGGCATATTTTGTTCCCGGAAGTTGGGACATATAGATATTTCTTCCTCAGCTTTTTCTTACTGTCTGTCCTCTTTCTCTCTTTCCTCCTCCTGCTCCTTCTCCTCTTCTTCTTTTTCATTAAAATTAGCCATTTTTTTTTTCTGATAGAGTAATGTTAAAATTTATTTGGACTATTCATTCCTTAGAACAATGAGCTTGATAAGAATACAGAATGTTCTAGAATCTCACTACTAACAATATCCTCAACAGACTGGCAGTGTTGGTGTCCTTTGAACATTTATTTGGGACTATGGATTCTCAAACTTGTTCCCTGGATCACAATACGCATTTTGACCCAATTTTCAGATAATGTGTGAGCACACTGAAGACGGAGGAATGCTGGGGAAGACAAAACACAGGCTTTGACATCTGAAATAAATAGATTTGACACCCATATATTCCATTTATTATCCGCACTGCCTCAGAAAAAAATTGCATAACCTTTGCGAAATTGTTTTCTAATCTATAAATTGAACTTAATACTATCTTGCAGGATTGTTGTGAGAATTGGTGATAATAAAGTTAACTACATTTATTTCTCTGCACCTGGCACAGTATAAAATGTTTAACATCTATACTGTTTCTCATTTCCGTTTCCCAGCAGAGCTATTAAGTAGGTGCTGGGTTATCTACAGATACAAACACAAGAGCTCCACTTGAGAGTAGGAAGCCTGAGGCAGAGGGTGGCCAGCCAGTAGGTAGCAGCATCAGCACATTTCAGAGCTTTGATTCTCCAAAGAGAAGAGGGGGTTGCTATCAGTTAGTCTACACAGAGCTGCCTAGGTATTCTCCTGGTGTTTGTGTGATGTGTGGTGTGTGTGTATATGTGTGTGTGTGTGTGTGTGTGTGTGTGTGTGCATGTGTTACCAGTGGTTGGAGTCTGTGCTGGGTTTTTCAGGATTCTTGGCTTCTTATCCAAAAGATTGAAAATAAAGGCTCACACAAATTTTATTTGAAGCAAAGATATACTACAGATTAAAAAATGGACTACACTGAAAAGGTGGACAACTGGCTACATGAGTAAGGTTACTTCTGGCTCCAGGATATAACCTTGGGACTCTTTTTGTATAAGACAATGGGAGGTTAGTAACTAATGTGAGTGGTTTGGGTGGCTCTCTATTTTGATTGATAGATTAGGTCATTGAATAATTTCTCTACTGTGCATATCCCTTCCCACAATACATCTGATTTTAATCATATGCATAACAAATTATGCACATACATAAGAAAGTAAACAAGGAATTCTCCCTAAAGTGTTCCTAGAGAAAACAACGTTGTCTTACGATCCATGCACTAAAACATGAATCAACCCTTCTTTCTGTCATATCCATACACACTGATAATACATTTGAACATAAACTCTTAAGTTTGACTGTTACCAGGAGCTGGGAAACTTATACTATTATCCATAGGTGGGAGTACATGTAGACCAATGGAGGTGGTACGTTGAGGGTTCTGAGGTTTCTAGATGCATCCTTGAGTGGTGTGTGTGTGTGTGTGTGTGTGTGTGTGTGTGTGTGTAGTACATGCAGGTACAGGAACTATGTTGCTCTGGTGGTTTGAATAAAAATGACTCGCATAGGCTCACAGGGAGTGGCACTATTAGGAGGTATGGCCTTGTTGGAGTACACGTGGACTTGTGTAAGGAAGTGTGTCACTGGGGGTAGGCTTTGAGGTTTCAGATGCTCAAGCCAGGCCTAGTGGCTCATTCTTTCTTCCTGCTGCCTGACAATCCAGATGTAGAACTCTTGATTCCTTCTCCAGCACCATGACTGCCTAGGCACAACTATGCTTCCTGCCATGATGACAATGGACTAAACCTCTGAACTGTAAGCCAGCCCTAATTAAATGTTTTCCTTTATAAGAGTAGTCACGGTCATGTTGTCTCTTCACAGCAATAGAAACCCTAACTAAAACAGTTGCCAAGAGTATTGCAGCATAATGGGTTATATATAGCCCCAAATCAAATGGGGTCCCAGAGTGCCACACTGTCTTCTGTGCTTACCTGCCTTACATGTAGGTATGTGTACACAGTCAGGCACTTGTACGCCTGTGCAGTCCAGAGGGCCACATTGAGTAGTGCTCCTTGGGTGCTATCAATCATCTTTTGAGACAGGATCGGTCATTCACCTGGAACTTGCTAAGAAGGCTAGACTGATTGGCAGTGAGCCTCAGGGATCAACCTGTCTCCACCTCCCCAGCCCTTTGGGAGTTATAGATCCTGTCAAGTTGACAATCAGTATTTTCACAATAGCAGCTTTGCTAGCAGTCTCTTCAGATGTTCTGTTACTGTCCCATAGGCCAGGGCACTTCAGGAACTGTTACAGCTGAGTAGGTTGAAACCCTAGCAAGGAGCAATTCATTTTTCAGAAGCATGAGTGGTACACACAGGATGTGCTGAACCTTTTGTCATGGGTAAAATCTGTGGTCCAATTGTAACTGCTGAAGGGTAGGAGGCAGTGTCAAAGCTCTCCTCTGACCAGACTCCCTATACTGGCAGAGCAGAATCAGGATCCCCTAGACATAAGGACATGAGACATAAGCTGCGTATGTGTCTTCCTTTCCTGGTGGAGTCTGCCTTCTGCAAGCTACCTGTCTGTCTCTGAGAAGTTTTCTATGAAGGCTAGCAGCAAAGGACCAGAATGATAATGCCTGTGCTCTGGGATGTATGTGAGGAGTGCAGGAGAAGTAAAGAAGAGACTGAGAGTGGATGGACCTCTGGCAGCATTGGGATGTGGAGTAACTCTATACTTAAGTGATGGAAGCGTTCTGAGGGACACCTGCTGTGAGATAGTCTGTCTCACCCAGGGGTTGCAGTGTATCTAGAATCCCCTAACTCATGACCAGGTGTGTGCTTTCTCAAATGCCTTTGTGTAATAGTCCACTGCTGCTGGGGCATCTCAGCAAGGAAAACAAGGAAGCATTATTACACATGCAAACTCTGCTAGACCTCAGCAGAAGGAACCATCATTATAGTCAGCACTATACTCTGTTGACAGTGGAACCCCAAGCGTCTGAGCTCAGGTGTGTTTTATTGATTCAGAACTTCTTGGGTTTAGATCATAAGTGATTAAATATAGCCCCACAGAAATCCAGCACCTGAAGACAATATGAAACTCAAAGACCAAGGCAAACCCTCACCCAACGGTGCACAAAACCATTTCAAACATAACTAAAAATAAACTTCCCCAACACCTTTGTACATCAGGTTTAATTTAATTTGAAATTTTAAGAGCATAAAAATGCCAACCTGGAAAGAAGGGAAAATATGTCAGGTATTTATGCATTGGGGATTTTCAACAAAAACTCCCTTCATTAAAACACTTAGGAATGCTCCCTCAGGCATGGCAGTGTGGACCCAGAGCATTAGTTGAAGCTTCAGTTTCACCCCAGCTTTTATAGGGTTTGCATAATGATGCTGTGCCCAGTCCCACAATCTTGAGTTGAACTGGCTGCCATAAAGGGGAGGAAGGGAAAGCTCATGTCCCTGTAACTACCAAGAGCAGACTTGAGCTGCTGGGTGTGACTTCTCCCCCACCCTTGGGGGGCTCTACTGTAGCATTAGAGACAGGGTGAGTATTTCTCTTTTGCTGTGCTATTTACCATATTTAGAAATATATTTTTAATCATACATTTTCCCAAATTAACAGAGAAAAGTCATTTCAGATATTTTAGTGTTTTCTTTTGGATGTCACACAATGCTAGATCACTCTAGGCGTTGGCAGAACTGAGATGGCTCACACTGGATGCTATCACCCAACTCTATGACCTCGTTGTAGTTAATTCCGTATGCATGGAACCTCTTTCCAAAAAAGGTCACCCTCAGAAGTCATGTGATTCTTCAATTTGCAAGGGGAGAGTGTCAATGTGTCAATCTGTGGGTGCACAACAAACACAAGCAGCAAGCTTTGCCATCTATGCTTTGGAGATAACCATGAGGCCTGAAGAGGCTTGATATTGTCAGGGTCACCAAAATCCTAAGTCTGACTCTAAAGCCAGAACTTCATCTGATAAGTCTTGGTCTTTTTGAAAGTGTGTGCTCTGAGGTGCTAGCTTCTGAGTCATCTTTGAGGGTATTTGGTGGATACAGCCTGCTGGAGGCCAAGGCCTGTAAGCTCTGAAGACTTCCTGCTCACCCTCTTTCATAGCTTCCCTCTCAGTTGCATGGGCATGAGCAAGGTATGGGCTGCTTTCCCCTAATGAAGACAGAACTAAAATTTGTATCATAAATAGCTAATTCTTAGGGTTTTTCATTTTCTGCCAAGTTAAATTCTCGTGAAATCTCTCCTGCGTTCTCTTAAGGGTAAAGGGCCGCTGAGATGCTTTCGTGGGTTTCACTTTTAAGTGAAAGCAGCTGGATATTTTGATTTACTGCATATTGAAATACACTTGTAACAAGTGAACCAAGACAATGAAAGAGGCCTCTCTACACCAGAAAGTTTGCTTTTTGAAATTGTTCAAATAACATAGTTTGGTGGGATACTGTTGTACTCTGGTGTCTGCAAGAAAGAAGCACTGTGCCCTGTGACTAGTGATGCATGCCAACCCGCAGGGTCAGAGCCTGCTCAGGGCAGGAGGTCTGAGCCAACAGCACTACTTATTCTTGAATCAAAAGGTCTGCTGGAGTTGATGTCAGCCTGTACAGCCTGGGTCAGGTACTCCGTCACACACACACACACACACACACACACACACTGATGAGGCTTCTTAGCTAACTAGCACATATACAGTGGCCATGTTTACCAACACTGGCATATTCCCTAGGGGATGTTCAGTGCTGTCCTTTGCCTTGAAGAATGATATCATTCACTCTGCTTCAGCAGCTAATGTTACTGGGGACACACATATCCCCACACTCCTGACTGATACAGGCATGTCCGGGAGGGGTAGTACTCAGGGGTAGTTTGCTCAGGTGACCTACACTGGTGGTGTCTTCTGTGAGTTATGTGCTAGAGACACAGAGTTCAAATGGCCTATTGTCTCCACTGTTGTTCAGACTGGATAGAGAGACATGGCAACATGGATACAGTGTACTAATGCAATGGCTGTCCTTAAAACAGTGATCATGGAGCAGCTGAGACCCTGGAACAAGAGTGTAAAGCCTGTGTATGGTGTGGCCAGAAAGGGTCTGGAAGACGAATAGTGAGTGAGCTGAGGTTTGAAGGATTTGAAGGACAGCTATGGTTAAACAAGAGACAATGGCCAGAGGCCCTTGAGCAGAATGGGGAGCTAACAAAACAAACAAACAAAAAAAACAAGACGAAAACAAATAAACAGACACCTTGTTAAATAGGCCAGGGCACATGCTCAGGGAACCGCCATGAGGTCTATACAGATAAAACTTTGACTATTTTTGACTGGCAACTACAAGGCTTAACACACCCACTGTAGTCCTGACAGAAGGTAAAGGGTTAGACTGCAAGCCCAGTTGTTCCTTCTTTATCTAGCTTGCAAAGTGCCTCTCTTTCTTAGGATGCACCCAAGATTGAAGCATTGGTGCACTGGGGCTCCTGACAGATAGCTATTTGTGCCAGAATGATCTTTAGGCCTCTTATCTTCTAACATCCTGTAAGTACTGTATGTGGGATGATTGGAACAATGAGCTTCTGGTTTCAAAGATTATTAAAACAGCGTATAATTTCATAATTCAGAATAACCTCGATGACCATGTCTGTTCAAGCAACCCATTAAATACTTGAATGATGGAGACTCAGTTTACTTTTGTCTGAATCCAGTTGAACCAATACAACACATTTGCTATTCATTATGTGGAAAGAAGATATGGAACCATTCATCTGATGGTTAAAATCGCTAGCTTAAACTGTTTTCTGAATTACTATCGTCTCCAACTGAATAGCACCTAGTACCAAGCTATCTATGAGAACCCCTTTTGATGTGTGCTGCCTTTTAATTTTTGTACTTTGGGCATGGAATAAAAATCATGTGGCATGTGGATAAGAGGACTTGTCTGGGCTTGAGACAAGGTGGCTCAGTGGTTAAAAGCACTTGCTGCTCTTCCAGAAGAACATGGTTCAATTCCTAGCACCCACATGGAGGTTCACAATCCTATGTAATTTCAATTCCAGGGTATCTGATGCCTTCTTCTGGCCACCATAGCCACTGTACACACAGACATACATGCAGACAAAACATTCATATGTATAAAATAAATAAATCCTTCCAAAAGAAGATGATTAGGCTAAAATGATCATGGCTTTACATGTTATTTAACTCTGAAATAAATGCATAACTTCTCAAGTTTCTGATCCTTCTAAATTTTGTTACCTGATAATCACATATAGACTGTAATCCAAGTTAAGTTTTAAGTTGATCATATTCCTGAAAGTGTGTGCATGTGTGTGTGTGTGTCTTTCTGTGGTGTCTGTCCTGACTTATGATGTGTGCTTGTATGAGTGTTCATGTGCATGTGAGTGTGTGCACATGTGTGCACGGTACACAAGCATTTGTGTGTGCATTTGTTTGTATGCATCTGTGTGGTGTCTGTCATATAATGTATGCATGTGTGTATGCTGGTAAAGTTCCCCCTGCAAGCCTGTGTAGAGGACAGAGGTTGATGTAAGGTGTTTTCCTCAATGGCTTCTCCACATTATTTTTTGAGGTGGGGTCTCTCACTGAATCTAGAATTTCCCACTTCAGCTGACTAGCAAGCTCTCAGAATCTACCTGTCTTTATTCCCACCATGTTTGGATGGCATAGTTCTCATTTGGAGGGTAAGAATCCAAATTCAGGTCCTCATGCTTGCACTCCAAACACTTTACCTGCTGGGCCATCTCCTCAACCTCCCTAGATGCTTCTTAATTTAAGCTCTCTGACATCTTTTTCAGGACTTCACTTTTCTTTAACTAGCCAAGTGGAATGCTGCCTAACTGTCATGTCTCCTGAGGCTTGAAGCATGGTCAGCACTGAATATCACAGTTGTGCACCACACTAATGCCCTCCTGGGACATCAGAGGGATTCCCACATGAATAAATGAAAAAATCAAATGCTTTCAGTAGATCGAGGTTTCTTCTTCAAACATCTGGAATCCACTCTTGTTTAGAAATGACAGCAACTGGGATTTAAAAGGCAAACGAGTTTACCAGGTACTTGCTGAACACTGGTCATTACCGTTTTATTTAATCTTTATGAGTTTCACTCCTGGTGGTTGAATGATGAATGCAACATCTGTGCAACCTAGAATCCTTGTGTGGGGCACGAGACTGCTATCTTTCAGATAGAATACAGGAAGACGGGTTTTGGTTCTTGTTGTTGGGAGCTAAACACATCTCCTGAAGGCAACCATGACTGCCCCTCAAGAAATCACAAAGCCACCTCTTCTCCAGACAGGCCCACAGAAAGCTCCCCCTTCTGAAGGCTCTAAAGATAAGACCCTTTCTATTTTCTCATACATTACAGTTCTGTGTGTTTTCTCTCCTTTTTTTTTTTCTGCATCTCTGTGAGTTCCTTTACACAGTACTACTGTGTTCTCAGGCTGTTCACTGTGTCTTTCTTAGCTTAGAGTGGAAGGTCTTGTCTTACATTCTTTGCATAGTATCGAATTCCCAAGAATCTGACTTACTGGTCCAGTTTGTCATGTGCTTAGCAGGATCACTAAAGTAACTGGAGCAACCCAAGCCTCACTTTTGCCCTCCAGCCATATAAGAACTGGCTGGAGGCTGAAGTTCCCAGGTACCTGTCCTTGCTTTCCTACCTGTGGCACACTCTGTTCACAGAAATAGTGAAAGGGCTTTGGGGGGCAGCAAAACTGGATTAATCTACCTCAAGGATGTGGCATTCAGAGTCTCTGCAGTGGGATATGTACTTCCACTACCATGACCTACCACCAGGCTTTCACTTCACTCTGAAAATTTCCTGAAGCTCTACTCTTTATCAAAGCCTGACTTGAGATCCCTGTGCCTAGCCTCATCATGGGGAACTACACTAATGACCTGGGTTTTTGGCTCTTTTCTTCAGATCTGGAGACAGGAATGGAGAAAATGATTTGCACATTAGAATTACATGGTAACGGGCAAACATGGTATGGGCGTGATGCCACCTCTTCTTTATTATGTGAATAGTAAGAACCTCTTTGAGACTAGAAAACAAGCATGCAATAAACATTGAAAGAAGAGTGGAATTCGCTTGTGGATGGAGATAGCAAGCTGGGATCTGACACTCCTGTGTTCAAGAGTCAAGCTGGGCATCACAGATTACTGTAGGATGATCAGAAGGTAGGACTAGGCCCTTTGGAAATTTGAATACTAGGATTAAACACTTGGATTTTTCTTCTTACAGCTCAAAGTTTTGAAAGTGGAATTCATTGTTTCACTAGGTCAAAGACACTATTGAAAGCTTGTAAACAGGCTGAAGGGTTAGTTGGTATGAAGTCTGTTTGCTTACTGCACATTTTATCATCTTCCTAATTTTAAATTTTAAAGATGTATTGTAATCTCTGAAATGTGGCCATATATTTTCTCATCTAAACATATTTGATTACTGATAGGTTTTTTTTTTTTTAAATCAGAGTCTTGCCATGTAGCCCAGACTGATGTTAAATGTATAACTCTTGCTTCAGCCTCCAGTCCCTGAAAGGTTTTTTTGTTTGTTTGTTTGTTTCTTTCTTTCAGAGAATTATTCCAGAATTAGCAACATGGAGCCACCATTGGCTGATACAAAGACAGTCGATGAAGCCATGGTTTGCTGCTTTCCTGGTGAAAGCACCTTTTGGTCCTTCCTCTGTTCTTCCCACCCACTAACAGCCAGCCTCCCTTTCCTTCTTTCCTGTTGAAAATCCTTGGTGTCCATGAATATACATAGCATCTCCTTAGTCTGTTTTATTTTTTCCCTGTGTGAATGTTCATGAGTGTGTGTGTGTGTGTGTGTGTTGGTGTGAGTGACTGAGCAAGGGTATGCATGCATGTACTGGTACATGTATGTATGCATGTGTGTGGAGGCCAGAGAGTAATCTCAGATACCTAAAAGCTGTCTGTTTCTGCTTCCCCAGTGCTGAGATTACAAGTGAGTACCACCACTCCTGCTTCTTAAATTTATTTTCTGAGCCTAAAATTCATGTTCTCATGCTTGCACAGTAAGCGATTTACCTATAGATCCATCCTCCCTAGCCACCCTCCAGCTGCCTGCACATCTCTGCATCTGTTAGCTGACTCTTTATGCTAGTATGGTTACATGTCTCTTACCATCTGGCAGTCAAAAATCAATTTGGTTTCTAGAGTCACTTTGGCCTGGACAAAGGAAAATGAGCCTGATCTCTTTATGAATAAAATGAAGAGGGTAGGAGGGTTGTTTTTTCTTCATCTTTTTCAGTCTTAATTATATAACTGAATTATGGAAAACCTAACTGTTTTCCAAGCATAGCCATAAAATCTGGACCCTTTTTTCTTAGGATAAAAAAACTCACTGATCTCCTTTCACGAGAGCTTGACAGTCTGGGGTATTTTAGGCACAAGGACGTGAAGGGGGTGGAAGGCAGGCACATGAATTTTGTGCATTTACACCAAAGCCAGGCTTTTTCTGGTTTTACTAATGGATGGTGATTATAGAACATTTTAATGTCAGAAAGGTTTGAAAGCCATTATACTTCTCAATAGATCCTAAAGCTCTCTGACTTAATGACTAGCACCTTGGAAAAGTATTCTCTCTGTCTCCCTCTCTCTCCCTCCCTCTCTCTCCCCCTCCCTCTCCCTATCCCTCTCCCTCCCCCCCCTCACACACACACACACACCACAGTCATGCACATATGCACCACACATACCCCATGGATACAACAGTAAAAGTTGATTCTGCCATCTTCTGTCAGGCCTCCGACAGCTCTCACATTGCTGTCAGGAGGCTCTGAGTATTCAGTGCCATCCTTTAGCTGAACTGAGACACGATGACACAAAATACGAGGGGGATCAAGTCACATTCCCTGCTACTGCATCTCATTTTGCTAATGCTCACAAATTAAGGGCATCTGTCATTGTGTCTGTGAGACCGTAAGAGAGCATCTCCCAGCCCATGAATTTCAGAGCATGTAGCCCAGAAATGCAGGGACCAACCCAGTGGTATATTGAAACTCAGCTCATATTCTTTGTCTATGCAGAGAATGTGATGTCCAGTCTCCCTCAGAGCCACAGAGCATCAGAGCTGGATCTGATTACAGAATATCCAGGACTTTTTCACAGACACAAAATCCTTAGGGTGGAACTACCTTTCTGTGCATGTTCTCAGCTATTGTTAATCAGCACTGGTGGGTACTTTTCCTGAAGCTTTTAAGGCCCTCAGACTTGGCTCACAACTTCCAGGAGACGTGTTTGAGCAGGTTTCTTCCAGAAGTTACGGACTCTGACATGGATGATGGGAAATGGAAGGGGTGTTCTCTGGTTAACTCTCACTGTTCAAGGAGCTCAGGACACAGGTGCTGGATTTGGTCATACTGGGTTCCCAGCCTGCCTCTGTGGCTTGCTCCTAAGTTTGTTCATCAGTTGACCAGACTTGGAAAGCCACTGAGTGATCTGTAAAAGGTCAATTCAGCTCCATTTACTATGTCTTTTTTCCTTTGGGCAAAGTATCTGTCACTCTTCAAGTGCAGCTCAGCTCTTGGAGCTTTCTTTTACTCAGTTCTGACTGTCAAAAGCTCCATTATAGAACTGAAGATGTGGCTCAGTTAACAGAGTACTGGTTAATATCCAGAAATCCTTAGGTTCAGTCCCCAGTACTGATAAACCAGGCATAGTGGTGTGTGCCTGTCATCCTAGCACTTAGAAGGTGGTGGCAAGAGAATCAGAAGTTCAAGGTTATTCTCTACATTGTGAAATTAGGTTATTCTGGGAAATGTGAAAAAAAAAGGAAAGAAGGGAAGAAAGAAAGAAGAAAAAATTTAGAAAAGTCTCTGTCCTTACCAAGATCTTTTCTGCTTCAAAGCTCCCAAACTTTCACTGTAGACTATGGGACATTTAGCTTCCCATCCACAATTCATGCCCTAAGGTCCTATGGATGACAAAACTCACTCTATTCATCCATCTGGTCCTTTTTTTTTATTTTTTTTGGTAATATATATATATATATATATATATATATATATATATATATATATATATATATATACACACACACACACACACACACATACATACATACATATATATCTATATATGTGTGTATATATGCATACATACAACCACATATATATTTGAGACAGGATCTCTCACTAGCCTGGAGTTTGCCCAGTAGGGTAGCTAGAGATAATGACTTTTGACTAGTTAGGCTGAACTAAAAAGCACCAAATGTCTTCCCATCTAAGACCCCAGGAGTGAGAATCTGAAGCCAATGCTCTCTAGCCAAAGACCACGTTGTTTGTCATACTGCACTTCTGGATGCCCAGATAGGTTCAAGTAAGATAGTCAGTCCTGCCTTTGAGCCTTTTTATGTAAGGCTGTTGACATGCCAGTTCTTTTGAACTATTTGTGTGCATGTGTGTGTGTGAGATCACACCTATCAGACTTGTCTGTGGAGTTGATTTAGGAATGAAAAGCACATTCTGCATGTCATCTCTTAAGATGCATGATGCCAGACACTGCTACTAAGATCTAATATCCAGTTCTTTTCTTTCTTCGAGTATAGGTTCAGGTGTTGGGTAGCTTAGGGAGTTCATGGGAAGAAATCACTGGCTTTGGTCTGTGCTGACTTCTTTATTCTAGAGCTTTTGGATCAGAGATATTCATGTAACTTCTCAGCTTGGCAAACAAGTGTCCTGTATGGTTCTATAGCCTTTCCTATGAGGTTTTTCTTGTAGGTAATGGGCCAGTTCACAATACAGACGTAAGTTCTACAAGTTCCTGGTCTTAGTGTTGGTGTTGTTGAGGGACCATTAACTAAAAGAGAGAAGTAAAACAGCAAAATCTATATACTTCCCTATAATCTGGAGTCTAGGCTTAGAACAAATTAGGTTGTACTTTGTTGTAAGAGGCCAAACATTACTTAAGTATAATATATATTCTAATAAAAAATGGCAGCATGGAGCCTGGGGAGATAGCTCAGTTGATAGATGACCTGAGTTCAATCCCCAGAACCCACATAAAACAGCCAGGCATAGAAGTATGCACTTGTAATTCCAGTGCTTGGGAGGTGGGGCTTGTAAATCCCTGGGGTTCACTGGCCAGTCAGCTTAGCGAAATAGGTGAGCCTCAGTTCCCAGTGGGAGACCATGTCTCAAAAGACAAGGTAGCTGGCTCTTAAGGAACAATGCCTGAGGTTGCCCCCTGGTCTCTACATGCATGTACACACGAATGTGCACCACTTACACAAAACACACATGCGTGCACACAAAATAAAAAAAACAAACAAAAACAAAAACAGAAATGAAAGTACCTCTTCCCCTAGCCATGAGATCTACCCTTGCGTCTTCTGAGTAGATCCAAGCACAGAGCCTATGCTACCACTGAACAGGTTTGTGATTAAAGGTCTTCTATGGAAGGTCTGTGATCAAATCCTTATGGGGAAAAGAAGATTCTGTTCTGTGGCTCTCACACTCCAGCCCCATGCTGAGGAGCCCAGCCGCTTCCATATGGGATTTGGTCTTGCTCTTTGCAAATATCTTCAGGAAAACTAACCCAGAGTAAAGAGTCTGTGTTACTAAAAATTTAACACACAGGAGTATTGAGCAGGGGTGCCAGAGACATGTTCAGGGTTGACAGCATCCAGTTGCCCACCTCTTCCCTGTGCTTAATCTTAGGATGTCTAAATCACCACGGGATGTAAAAACAATGATAATGGTAGTAAATGAAGCACCTTGTGGTGTTTTTGCGAAACAGATATGAATGGGTGGTCTGTGTTCATTATTGATTTGGTCTTCATCCCAGTGCAATGAGAAAATGATGGCCAACTGTGTATAGATTTTCCATAGACAATTTTTTCACCTGAAGTGAAAACAACATGTTAGGGTACCAGCAGTAAATATGGCCTGTGTTCTCTCATCCCAGCACAGGCCTTTGAAGCGCGAGGATGGCTTAGACCAAGGAAATATGGTGGGAACAGTGACCAACCCCAGCCCTGAGATGTACCGTTGTCTCCTCTTTTGGATTCCTAGCTTCTCACATATAAGTCTCATCACCCACCCTTTGCTGCACTCATCAAACCCACACAGCGTACAATATTAAGCCATAGTTATTTAGGACCACCAAATTTAGAATATGTCAGGCATGTTATAAGGTACATCTCAATTTGTATTTCCTCCCAACCAGTATTTGAACATCATGTCTGTGTGAGTGTAGACAGATGGGTGGGTCTCAATGTCCTGGGCTTCTCTTTTGCATGATATGAGTACAGATTAAGTAAGGAATGATAATACCAGACTCATATTTATCTCCTCGGCTCTCCTATTTTTATACCACTCGCCCCTCTCTGCTCATAGCAGTCCGTCCCAATGAGTTTAGGCTGAATGTCAGAATCCTACTCAACACAAAACTTCAGAGAAAAGCAGGCATCAATACTCTTTGGTATGATCTGGGTCACCCTTGACTACATGGCATCTATGATTCTAATTCCATATTTTCTGCTCTGATTGATCTTTTGGTACCTTGTAAGTGCCAAAAGAAACAGATTATGCCATAGCTCTCTTAACTCCAGAATCATTAAGTTATAGCTCTTTCCAATCCTAGGCTGCTTTGTGCAGTTTTCTGAGTTTTGGCTTGTGGAGGATGTAGATTGGAAGAGCCAAGGCTTGTTCTTCCTGATACTTCACTCAGAATATTGTCTCATCAATGTTCCACCAGCCATTCTTAGAGGAAGCCTGAAGTCTAAGGATTTCTACTCAGAATGAAGAAGAAAGAGTGAAAAGATAGAGAAGCCCTGGACCCGATGGTAGCCCCTGCCTTCCGAGACAACATCAGGCTGTTGTGCTATGTGTTAGTATAAAACATAGACCCTGGTTTTCTTATTGCCATATTCTTTTCATTGCAGCTCAGCTAAAACCAGACAGTGCTGAAATCAGCACTTTCTAAGAATCAGTCTTCACAAACTGGCCATGGAGATTTGATAAAAGTTGTAGGTTTTAATTGAATTTCTGCTAATGGCCTCCCTGGGAGGGGGAATGTGACGGATGCCAGCAGAAGCTCCTTTAGCCTTTGGCAAAGCCATATTGTTTCACATCAAATAGACCATTCTTTATGCTCTAACTGGCTCTTCCTAGCTCCACTGAAGGGCTGAATGAACTGTAAGCTTCTCGAGGAATCCCTTTTTCTATATAGACACATCTCTGCTGAGTCCTGCTTTCTGAGTCTCAGAATCCAACATGTCCTCAATTAGAAAACTCCTCCCTACTTCTGTACAACTTGCCTAGTTGTTAATTTTATAGAAATATCCCACTGCAAACAGAGTCAATGTTCTTGCTGCAGCAGTGGTCATGCAGGGGCAGTAGATGGATGGCTGGACTCCTCCTTGATTCAGTATGTCCTCAGTGACCTTCCTTTCTTTATCAGTATGAACTTTGGCAATGATTGCTGTCCTCATTTCCTTTCTGTTGCTCAGGTTACAGTCCATCATTGTGGGGGAGTTAAGTCAATAGGAGCTTGAAATGACTAGTCATATCACATCCACAGTCAAGAGCAGAGAGAGAATAAATGCATATGCCTGCTTGTGCTCAGCTTGATTTCTTCATTCTTACACAGCTGAATATTCACTGCCTAGGGAATGGTGCCACCGACAAGGGTCAGATCTTTCCACCTCAATCAACATCACAATAATCCCCTACAGATCAGCCTGATCTTGACAATACCTCATTGAAACACCCTTCTCAGGTGATTTTAAATTGTGTCAAGTTCACAACTAAAACCAACCATCAACACTTCTTAAACATAGTCTCAATCCCTTCCTTCCTCAAATAGTTTCTTCCTACTTACATTCCTTGGTCTGATATTCCTGTCTATCTGTGATATCTTGTCCATGTCATATTGTTCAACATTCTGGCCACTCCCCATCAAAGTGAGTCAGTATGAGGCAGGGGTTGCTTTTACAGCAGCTTTTGAATACAGATTCCAATAACTCCCACTTCTCATATACTCTTTGGCTCACACTGGGAATACTAAATGATTGGCAAGCATGTGTTGAGAAGACCATTACCAATCTTCCCGAAATATCCCTGATGCTCTCAGACCTAGACTGGAGAAAAGCAGGAGGCTAAAGAGGTGGCAGATATAGGAGTCTCGGATCCAGCCTGAAAGCCCCGTGTCTTCCCTTTCCACACAGCTGCTCAACCACAACTGTCCCTCTGTGTCCAATTTCCACATGTTTATTTGTTCCTTGGGAACATTCACAGTTTCCACCTTTTATGAGATGCTCTTTTCTGGCAATGCGGAGTGGATTTACAGGGCTGGCAGAAGAGCACCTTTGCTCATTTTCCCAGCTTTGTCATGATGAGGTGCATGGGGCCAGCCAGCAATGGGGTTTTATGATCAATTACTGCCAAGATGAATGGCTAATAGAAATGCCATAGAATAGAAACCAGAGAGGGATATTTCCCAGTAAGTATTTCTCTTTGCATTTCTCCTTTTTTGAACTCAACACAGGCCACCTGAGATCTGACTTGAACAGCATGCCAAGGGGGTCAAAGAGAAACATCCATGGAGTTTCTGAAGAAAGTTTTGAGTTAGTGACAGCGCATCAAGGACACTAGACACTGGCCACCTGAGTTATACTGTGTCTTTCTTTAGCAGGCAAGACATGGCAGCTGTGTTTAAGAAGCCCAGCTTCAGGACATAGTGACTTCTGTGAGAGGGCTGCAGCCTAGCAAGAGCCTGTGGTAGCAGAGCATTAAGAAATTGAAGTCCTTTAAAGAACAAGTGTCATGTTGAGGGGTGGAGCTATCCCAAAAGCCTGCCTAGTGAACACTCTCAGCATTGCAACACACTCAAGAGACTGGGAATGCCCTATATAGTTGGAGCAACCCCTGCTGTGCTTGTAAGTGAATGATGTTAGTGGGGATGCCACCTACTGAGCACTCTGTCAAGCCAGAGAGTTACTAAGTATGCTTTTTCTTGACTCTGTTCTTTCCTGAAAGGCTCATATCATTGTCTCATTTTATTGATGAGAGAGATACAGCTCAAGTAGACTACCTAACACACTTAGGGGACATGATGGTGAGACTCTCACATCTCCCTAACACATTTAGACCCAATGGTTGTTAGACCCTCAGAGGATCTAACACATTCAGAGTCTATGATGGTCAAGCTCTTGCACCTCCCAGATACACTCAGGATCATGATGGTCAGATCTTTACACCACGCTGGTGATGATTCATGGCACTAACCCTCAATATAGGCCTTGCAGTTGGCTGAGTAAGTGGCCCTATTCCAGAAGAAAGGGGGTGGTGCAGCCACACCCACCTTTAGAACCGATGCTGAGGGTCCCCATGTCTTCTGGCATTCCTCTAAAGCTAAACTCTCTTGGGACATTAACACTGAAGCCTGGTTATATCTTACGGCAGCCTTCCCAAACCTTGACAGCTCTGCTCCTAGTATCCTACTAGATTAAAAAAGAAGTTGGTTGCTGTTTTAATGAACTCCAGTTTTTAGAAAAGCATAATTAAGTGTAGTACATGGGAAAATCCCACTTACCACTGCCCTGACACACATACCGATTCCCTCAGCCATAAGACTATATTAACAGAGAAAACACTACACTGCAAAGTCCATAAATTTTGTTTTTTGGGTTTTGGGTTTTTTTTTGTTTTTGCTTATTTTTTATTGTTTCTTATAAGATATTTTGTGTTTTGCAAATTGTTCCTCTCAGTCTTTGGTTTGCCTTTTTCCCCTATGGATAATTACTTCATAGAACAGATATTTTAAAATCTGATGATGTTCAGTCCATCTATTTTTTCTTGTATGCATTGTGCCTTTGGTGTTGTATCTAAAATGATATCATCATTCTCAAGGACATTTAACCTTTTTCTTTTATTTCCTAAGAATTTTATGATTTTGTGTTCATGTGTCTGTGTGTATAAATATGTGTGTGAGTATATGTGTATGTAAGTTCACATGTGTGCAGAGCCTAGAAGACAACCTCAACTTGTCATGAGGAACGTCTGTCTTCCACTTCCTTTGAGATGATGCCTCTCACTGGATTGGTACTTACCAATAATAGCAGCCTGGTTAGCCAGCAAGCCCCATGGATTCTCTGCTTGGCACTTTTATGTTGATTCTTGGGGTCAAACTCAGCTTGCTGTGCTTGTAAGGCAAGAACATTATTGAGCGAGCAATGCACTTAGCACTAGTTCTGTGTTTTCTTTTTAGATCAATGATTCACTTTGAATGTGTCTTTATGGAAAATACAGTGTGTGTGTGTGTTTGTAATACATCAGCATCTCATGTTTAAAAATCCACTGTAGCATGTTCGTTCCTTTGACAAAGACTACCCATTTCTTGTAGTTGTTTTCTGGGCTCCATTCCTTTCCAATAATCTTTGTGTGCTTTTCACTAGGGCTCCACCATTCTGACTACTCTACCTTTACAATAAGTCTTGACATCCAGGTAGTGTCAATGCGTGATCTCCTGAAATGCTGAGGTGGTCTTTTTGGATCTTTCCTTCTCTCTGAAACCTTTGGAATCAGTGTGTTTATACCCACAAAAAAGCTTGTTGGGATTCTTAGGAATCTTATACGTTTTGAATGCATAGCTCTGGTGACAAATTGACTCTTGACAATATTTTTTTAAATTCTTCTTTGGTTTCCTCCATTGGGGTTTTATAGTTATTTTATCGCATAGGCATCTATGGATTGGATGTTTTTGTCTCCCTAAAATTGACATGTAGATACTCTAAGTTTATGTCTTGTGAGGTAACACAATTGCTAAATGATGTCATTCATTGACCTTAAGATGACCTTATAAAAGAGGAGCTAGAACATTCTCTCACTTGCTTCTGCCAAGTGACATTAGTGTAATGTAAGCTCCTGAGAATCTGAACATGCTGGGAACTGAAAGTTGGACCTGAAAACTTCCAGAAGTTATAGAAACATAACTGCCCAATTTATGGTTTGTTGTTGTGGTGGTTTGTTCTTTTTTAATATAGCAATTGAAGCTAAGATACATATCTTCTACATACTTGGGTAGATTTATACCTAAGTGTTAGCTTTTTACTTGTTTGCTGTTGATACAGGAGAGTTGACTTTTTATATTAACCTTGTATTCTGAAACCATCTTATAACTGCTTATCAATTCTAGGGGTATTTGTTGAATGAGATTTTATATGTAGACAGTCTTGCTGTCTGGAAACAAAGACAGTTTTACTTTCTCCTTTCCTGTCAATACACTTTTGAATTTTTTTTCTTGTCTTATCACATTAGCTATGGTTTCTAAGACTATGTTAAAAAGCATCTTGAGGGGACATTTTTGTCTTCTCCTAATCTTAGAAGCATTTCTAGATTTTTGAGCGTAGTGGTGTTATCTGTATGCATCTGTAGATATTAGAATTTGGGTTTTCCTTTCCCCATGGGTCCCTCCTCTTACCAACCCTGTCACTTTACAGAAACATATGTTCCTACTTTCTGAGGCTATCCTACAGCATGCAATGAATCAGTGTTCTCTCCCTTGCTTCCCTACATTGACACAAGGAACCTGAAACATTCATCAGATGACTCTGTTCTTTAATCCATCCTTGCTGAGTTGATGATCCTGAGGTCAATTCTGAGCCAATTGTGAGAGCTGAGCTTGTGTTCCCTTAGGCCATTCACAGTGTATTTATTCATGATGTACACTTTTTTTTTTTTTTACAAGTAGGAATCTACTGTGGATAAGTGGAGCCTCACTGCTTAGCAGAATATTTAATTAATCCAATCACTGCATTTCCAATCTCTGGGAGATGAATGGAAGGTTTTCTTGTAGTTAAACTAAACACTTTCTTATATGACCATCTGTTCTAATAACAGAGTGCCCTGGGAAGACTGCATCATTTTGGCAAAACCACTTAACTTCATTCATCTCTGGTATTCTTTTCAAAGCACCATAAGCCGAAACCTGCACTGGGGGGAATAAAAGGGAGTGAATGGTGAAGTGCGTTCTTTGCTGGTTTATGTTTGTGTATCACAGGAGAAAAAATTATGTTAAGATTTTCAGGTGGCCGCAAAATTAAAACATAAAAGTAACTTGAAATTAATCTTTGTGCCTTTTAGATAGGAGATACTAAAATTTAACCGACTGTATTTACCGACATGAATTCACCTACCATGACCAGTTTACCATTAAGCTTACTGTAAATCTTCAGGGTTCTGGAACAATCTTTAACCAATGTCTATACACTAGATATTACTGAGCTCAGGTCTCTAAGAGAGGTTTCTTCATAGTTTTCTTCTGATTCTGCTTTAATTTATAAAATGGAGTAGGGCTGTGCCTGTGAAGATCAGGTCCACAGGGGTTGCACTGGTGTAGTTCAGACTCACAAAATCAGTTTCATCACCCCTCTCTCTGTCTCTCTTTCTTAAATGATCCATCACCATTATGCCTCAATATAAAGGTAGTTTTTTTTTTTTAATAAATGGGTATATCTTCTTGATATGACCCAAGCTGTATGTTTACCTTCCCCCAAATCTATACAGCTCATGGGGCTTTGTGGCCTCCAAAATTGTTTGGTTAATAACCCAGCAATTTTCATGAATAGCTTCCATGGTAAAGCTCTGGAAAAGGTCAAAAAAATTTTTCCCCATTAACACTTCAAAAACCCCAATTAATTGACTCAGAGTGCCTCAGGGAAGAGCATCTCTATCCCAATTATAACAAGCTCTGTTTTGAATAGAAATTTAAATTCTTTCTAGGGAAATTTGAAGGTGAGATAGCTTTCTTACAGATTCTAGGTTTCTTTCATGTGGTTAAAAATAGAATGGGCCCAGTAAAAGCCACATCACATGTACAAACTAGAGCCTGCTGGTTCGGGGCCACTGGAAACTAACAGGGACTAGAGAAAGAAGTGGGTAGCAACAAAGGCAGGATAGAGTGTGAGTGTGTGTGTGGGGGGAGTAGACCACCATCTGCCATCCAAGCCACCAGCACCTAGCATATTCTGCCCTGCTTACTGGTAAACTGATAACCATGACATATGGATTTGAGGGCCCCTGACAAACACTCAAATCAGGAGAGGAGGCACATCCTGCATGAATTGTACACTCTCCTGTAAGCAGGAGTGACCAGGCAACTCATTTGTGGCTTTGTCTGCTTTTGTACACCCAATAAATAGTATCCCTCTTGAGACAATAACAGTGATCAATCCCTGCCTAATAAGGCCTGTTACTAGGACTGGATTGGGGAGCCCAGAATTTTTTTTTTCTTTTCATTTTTATGTTGGAAATCAGAGGAAAACCACAGGGCAGGCAGCTCCCTTCCATGCTGTGCTTTTGTGTCCAAGGATTGGTTGGGGCAGACTTGCCTATGAGATAATCACACTGTGTAGGGGGTGGAGCTGGAGCCTGACTGTTAACCCCATGAATGCTGGAGGGCTATGGGTACAGGGCAGACATAGATCCTGTCAGTCTCCTCAGGAGACAGATAAAGGGGACAGATAGCAAAAACCATATTTGCTATCCTCAATCATTTCTGAGAGTAAAATTAATAACATTTCTGTTAACCAAAGCAACATTTGATTGCTCCATAAAACACCAATGTAAACAAAAACAGAACAAAATAATGGGAGATAAAATACAGATTTCTAGCTCCATTCAGAACTGTTAATTGTGGTGGCTAAATAGAATCATCTATTAGTGGTGTGTGCTGAGCTCTCATCACTAGGGGTTGACATGATTGCCCTGGGCTCCCATAAACTGCCATAAAATGTAGCTTTGATTTTCCCCAGTTGGCTCACAATCACACATTCTGGACACCTATTTCTGGTTTTCTTTCTCTGTTAACATGTACATGTACTCATGTCTTGTCTGTGCAATATGTGTTCTCGCTTCTCCATGTTATAATGCTGGAGGCACCACAGGAGAAGAAAGCGGTCCTGTACTCCATTGTCATAGCCCAGATGTTTTTCTAGGTTTGGGTATTTATACATTTGTAAAGGGTTTCTCTTGTAAATAAGAGAGCCTTTTGGCTAGCTTTCATGTCTACAAGTAATATTCCCTTAGGTCTGGTTGCCAGAAGCTTTCCAGGTGCTTAACATCCTTGAGGTTCAAGACATATGTCAAATAATTATGGAAATCACAACAGGCTTTGAATGGAGGACAACATAGTATTTGCCTGAACAGAACCAAAGACCTTTGTTCAGGCAATAGCTGAGTGTTCAAGCATATGACTTTTTTTTTTCCCTTCTCCAACAGATCCAGGGTGCATAAAACACCCTCAGTTAATCCCCAAAGCATTGCTGTTTGGCTGGCTATCATTTCCAAGTGTTCTGTCAGCAATCTGGGTACACTGGTTGAGTAATATTATGTAGTTAAGTAATATAAGCTCTTTAAAGAGGTTTGTGCCCTTTAAGATGAGCAGTAAAATTGTTTCCTATTCTCTCAAAAGGATGTTGTGGCTCAGTTGTCCCTCCTTATCCACAAGGAATACATTTTAAGACTCCAGTGAATTCCTGGGAATGCAGATCCCTGTAATGTGCGTAAGGCAGGATGCTTTCTGCAGCACATCAATAGACTGATGGCAACTGACAATAAGGTAATATGGTAGCACACTATAACAAAAGCTATATGAATGTTTTCCTTCTTAAAGTATCTTATGAAGTGTGATATCTGATTATCTTGGGGCTTGGAGAACAGCACTGCAGAAATTCCAGAAATGCGTGTCCCAGATCAAATATTTGGACAGAGACATATATTATTAGCAAGAAAGTGAATTCATTAAAGTTCCGTTTCCAAGGAAGGGAGCAGTCTGGAGCAGAGAAAAAGTGCAGTAGCTCCAAATGCAATGCTGTGCACAGGATGAGACCTTTTTTGTTACACAGTGAGTGCTTTATGGCTCATTTGCATAGTGTTCTGGCTGGTTTGCATAGCATGGATTTCCTCACACAGACTACCCGATGAGCATAGTTCTACATATAACTGTATGCATTGCATGTCTCATTAGTGTCTTGAATCTGAACCCTGCTATTAGTGTTATTATGGGGCACAGGACCTCTTCAGACACTCTATAGTGCTCTATGCCTCCACCAGTGTCACAAATAGATTTTAGTTGACCTCCTCTGGGGGTTTTCTCCTGGCCAACTTGATTTTTACATAGTCAGTTTTATTAACTTTTATGAAAGCCCTTCCAGACATCTCTTCTGCCCTGTTATTCTGCCTCTCCTGTAGTCCCTTCCTGAGTTGATGAGGACACAATGCCTAGGTATGAGAGAAAGCGAGGCGACAGTCATGAGGGTAGTAGTATAGTCCTAGCCTTCTCCAACCTTCTGATGGTTTATCAGG
This sequence comes from Cricetomys ansorgei, assembly GCA_026225945.1. Lineage (NCBI taxonomy): Eukaryota > Metazoa > Chordata > Mammalia > Rodentia > Nesomyidae > Cricetomys > Cricetomys ansorgei. Next base: position 188,345 of record JAMJFZ010000320.1, read on the forward strand.
AGGACCATAGTTGACTGCAAGTCCCTGGAAGGATAGAGCTATGGGTCTGGGATGTTTGGCTTGTGCACTGGCTTGCAAGTGTGTACATTCATGTTTAAAAGTTTGAAGTCTACCCACAAACCTCACAGATTCATGCTTCTCTGGGTGGCTAATGTACCATCTAGAAGAACATTAACTGCAGGAGCTTGAAACAGACCACTGAGGATGCTGCTGGCCCATTCTCAGTGTCATGCTCACCTAGCTTTCTTATACAGCCCAGGACCACCTGCCCACAGTGGGATGGGCCTCCTGCATCAATGAACAACTAAGACAGTTCCCACAGATATTCTCACAGGCCACTCTGATCTGGGTAACCCCTCAACTGAGACTCACTTCTTAGATGACTTTAGATTGTCAGTTTGACAAAGCTATCCAGGACAGATATTACAAATAATGAAAGAATAGAAGGCTGCCCCCTTTCTCCATCTTGGCCAGATCACCATGGGTTAACTCATAGCTAGTGTTATATCATTTGCTTAGTTTCCTGGCAGTGAGCTGTTTACTGCCCTGTTCTGAGACCTGTATGGGTAATTCTGATGATTTTGGGCAGTTCTGAATGATCCATCACTAAGAAGCCATTTTCTGGATTCTCTTCTACATGTTCTGGATTAGTCTCTGACCTCCATTCTGATTGCTTCATTTCCATGAAGTTTAGCTTAACAGCAAAAAGTCCCTGCTTAGTAATATATGTTTGAGTCCTGGCTTCAGCACTTTTGCTTTGGGGTCCCAGTTTCCTGGACTTGCTCATGCATGTGCATTGTCTGTTAACAGATCAGTTTACAGGATCCCTTTCTGGGGCAACCCATCTCATCATTCTTAGGGGGTTATTTTAGAACAGAGGAATGTAGTAACAGCTGAACAACTAGACCAACTAGTCCCCGGCTCAGTGTGTGAACTGGGCTTTGAATGGGAGCTGTTAGAAAGCACCCATAGCCCCAGCTGGTCTGCAGGCCTCTAGCACCTAGTAACTCAGGCCTTGGGGATATCTAAGGCCTTTTGAAGCTCAAAACAGTCATGTTGAAGCTTCCTCCTATCTCCCAATGCATTTACCAGATTTCTCCCTTGCCTCCTCTTTTCTCTGATATGCCAGGAAAAATATCTCTGTAATATACAGAGCAGACTTCTGGTTGGGGTCGGGTGAGTTTCCAGTGTCTCTGCTAGGAGTTTCCTATAGTGGATAATGGGACTCAAGGGGTTAAATGCAAAACACATTATCATAGGACAGCTGCCGAGGCACCACATTCTGAAATCTGATAAGTGAAAAATGGGCATGGTATCAAATTTAATCACATTTGTATTCAGATGTTGTTGAGAGCAGACACTGATTTATGAACTAGCAACAGACACCAGATTTCCTGCCTGGGTTATATACATATGAATGAGTGGACGGATGGATAGATAAACAGACAGCAGAATTATGCTGCAAATTATACAGCCCCAGAGATCTCATCAAACTGATATTAAAAAATACTACATATTTTTTATATATCAGCAGTAGCATCTTTTGTTTCATATAGACTTTTCCAATGGTTCTTTTCACTTCACCTCTGAACTGTTGGTGTTCCCACTATATCTTTATACTATTTGTTTGGAGAGAATGTTTCTTAAGGGCTATTGCAGGAAGGAGCAGTAGTCAGACTGTAGCTGCACACTCTCCCTCTCCGCAAAGCTTCCTTAAATAGTTAACAGGGTAACAGGCTGCTGTATGCACTGTGGACTTGTCATAAACCAGGCTTCTCTATGCGCTGTGGGGTGTTGAGGTGGAGAAAGGATTCAGCAGGGATTAGTAAGCAGACAGGCGGTTAGACTCATAATCTGTCAGAGCAGGGAGGACTACAGTAACTGTTTCTTACTCATTGATTAACTGACTTATTGAGACAGAGCCTTGCTATATTGCTCCATCTGGTCTTGAACTGGTGGGCTCAAGTGACCCTCTACTTCAGATTCTGGAATGCTGGGGCTTCGGGTATGAGCTGATGGTAAATCACTTGGCAGATGGAGGTCTCTGTTTTCGTACAGGTCATTCTTTCATCCCCAAGGATACCTAACTATCTTGGAAATGGGCTGTTTTTGTTGTTGTTGTTTGTTTGTTTGTTTTTTTAAAATCATGTTTTCTATCTGCCCTTTCTTTCTAGATTTTTTTTTTCAAAATTGGCCAATCTGGTCAGATTTATTCATCTTTCAATGTTTGCACTTTCCCTTTTCCTTTCCATCTTTTGGAGCAGGGTCTCACATAGCCCAAGATGGCTTTTTATTCTTTATGCAGTTAAGGATGACCTTGAACTCCTGATTCTCTTGCCTCTACCTCCTGAATGCACCATATCTGGTTTATGAGGTGCCAGGGATTGAACTCAGGCCTCTGTAGCTGCTAGGTAAGCATTCTTATCAACTAAACTCCATCCTCATCCCATTATGTGACTTTAAACAAACATTTAGATCTCACATTAGTGAGTTCCTCATTGAACTAAACACAGAAGATGGGAAATGCATGACTCATGTCTTGACCCCTACATGGGCACTTTAAACAATAAGTCAGGTCAGATAAATATGAACAATGTCAACACAATTAGGAGAAAGAACTGAGTTCAGCTCTTGGGGTTAATGCTCTTCCGAGGAGGAGCTCCTGAATCAGAAAAAGCGACCCAGCCCTACACACTGATGGCCAGGATCAAACAGAAGAGGCAGAGGGAGTTGTACTGGTCACAACTTACATCACCTGGGAAGAGAGTCTAAGTTTGGGAATTATCTAGATCATGTTGGCCTGTGGGCATATCTGTGGGGGACTGTCTGATTGTTAATTCATGTAGGAAGACCCAGTCTGAGTGACACCATTTCATGGGCTGGACCCTGAACTGTAGAAGAGTGAGGAGAGCTAGCAGCAGGGCATAAGAAGTAGCTGACTGGCAGCACAAATGTGTTCCTTTCCTCTGCTCTTATTGTGGTTGTGATGTTACCAGCTCTTTAAATACCTGTGTTGACTTCCCTGATGTGTACTGTAACCAAGAATTATGATTTGAAGCAAACCTTTCCTCCCCTAACTGTGGATGAGGTGTTTGAACAGACACCCTCTGTTAACTAACTGCACTAGCTACTTTTTGGTTGCTGTTATCAAACAATGTTGTGATCGAATAAGTTGCCATGACCAAGGCAACTGATAGAAGAAAGAGCTTATTTTCCTTTAAAGTTCCAGATGGCTAAGAGTACATGGTGGCAGAGTCAAAGCATAGTGGTGGGAGCAGGATAATGAATAAGGACTTACGTCTCTAACTACAAGCAGGAAGCAGAGAGAAAGGGAGAGGGAAAGAGAGAGAGAGAGAGAGAGAGAGAGAGAGAGAGAGAGAGAGAGGAGAGAGAGACAGAGAGAGACAGAGAGATTCAGAGAGAGAGAGAGAAGTAAAGATGGCATGTAATTGTCAAGGTCTGCCTCCATTGACAGTTTCTTCAACAATGTCACCCTTCCTAAAGACTCCCCAAACAGCACCATCACCTGGGGGTGTCAAGACTTCAAATACAAGAGCTTATGAGGGCCATTCTTCTTTAAAATCGCCACAGTCCTGAAACGGCTTACTGAGACAGTGCCTAGAAGAGTTCCTTTTGGCCTCACTTGAGTAGATTCAGTGGGGGAGGGGAGATGGTGGACATTACACTATGACAACATGGCCTGGGGCTGTTATCAAGTGCAGTCTCTCCCCCAGGAAGTCTTCCCCCAGCCACACTCCCCCATCCCACCATGATGCTTCAGTACTTACCCCATTGCTGAGAATCCAGCACTAGTCTGAATTTCTAGTTCTCTTCCCAGGTACTGCATTATCTCCTTAACTAAATCACATCCTCAAAGGGAGGACTCTGCTCTCTTCCTGTCTAATCATTCACAAAGCCTGAAGTATTCTGCTTTGTGGGGGCAAGTATTGGTGACTATTTGTCAATTGATTTGTTAAAAAAATATTTTTCTGTGAATGAATTCCCAAGCATCAGTCAAACCTAGAGATCAGCAGCCATGTGGCAAAAGCTACTCAAGTAGCTTGGCTTTAAAATCGCTGAACACTTATTGAACATTTCATTCTGTGTCAGGTACTTTGCCAAGCCTATTGTATCTGTTATCTCATATGATCTTACA